>DWCF01001480.1:0-30311 GCA_018230265.1 Delias oraia | reverse complement strand
TATATTTTAGTTTCTCAAAAAATAATTATAACAATTAAGCCCCATATGCGTATTTTTACAACAGAATAAAGTGAAAATCTTGCCCTTTTTTAAAGATTATTATTATATTTTATTATTCATATCTTTTATATTTTATATTTTGACGGCTAACGCAAAGTTCAATAGCTAATGTTTGTCAGATACATAACTGAAAAACTATTTGATCTTATCTTACAGCAATTCAAGTAAGTGGATTCAGTCATAACTTAAAACTTTTATAAAAATTGCAATGAAAAACTATAAACTTTTTAACTTAACTATAAAATATTCTTAAACAGTAAGATTTGCATACTGTATTCATGAAACATTTAATCGTATAATCTCATTACATATACCATCTAAGCTCTAATTTGATTAAGATAAATATGTATGTCGGTCCGAGATTAGCATTTTATCTAGTGATTACTATGCAACGCCTGCGAACATGCTCTATGCATCTCGTAGTAACTGACGCCCTCTAGTTGAAACTTATTTAACCAGCTCCACAGCTTTGTTTGATTAAATTACGCTCTTTGATAACATAATCTAGAATATCTCTTAAACTTTGTGTATATATTCTATAAAAAAATAATGTAACCTTAATAATATATTAATATAATAAAGAATGAGCTATTTTGTTTAAACATAGCCGACAACGGAGCTGGCGGGACCGCTGATAGGTGGATATATTCTGCCCATGGACATTCGCTTCGCAATACGCGCTTTAGATGGTTTGCATTTCACACCGCTTCAGCGTTATTCCTTTTTTTAGTTTATGAAAATCGGGAGTTCTTAGGATAATTAATAGGTAAGCAATTTTTTGAAGATTCCCCCAAGTCGTATTAGGTTAGAAATACCTTTCCGGCAGCTTTCTTTCATCAAAACTTATAACTAAATTTCACTCACAAGGTGGACAGACTATGGAGAGAGGCCTATATCCAGCAGTCCAGGAGGTCCTACGGCTCTAATGGTGATGATGTCGATTTAAATGTACTTATGTGCTGTTAGCTTTATATATCCTTTGAAATGCCTTTTTGTAAATAAAATGGCGGTTATGATCGAAAAAGCTATACATATTACGTGTAATTAAATTACACGAGGTACGACAACCGATGCAGTCGCTGTTCAATTGTCGGTTGACCGCACACTCGATGTTATTGATGTCGCGTTGTGCCGCAACACGTCTTAGCCTCCATTTGTCAAGCACGGTGGAATATCAGCAGAGTAAATTATATTAAAGATATAAATATATTGTAAAGCACTATAATATTGGGTTAGCATACCTAGTCTTCTAGTATGTGTTTTCAGGCAAAAGACTAGACAATTTCTAAGAAATGTATAATTTTACATTTTATTAGTATTACATTGTTTAGTAATTTTAGTTTTACGTGTGCCCCGCGGCATTGTACTCTAACGCTGGCAGCAATTCTTCGTTCGCAATATTGGTAAAACGATCAAAACTAGACTTGAGATAAATACGATAAAAATAAAACAACGGAGCCCGAGCGATTTACTCTGATTACATATACAAAAATCCAGAAGAAAGCAATGTCTTGAGGCAGTATTGTATCGAACTTTTATTAAAATTGTCAGAGACGAAACAAGCGTTTCATTTATATAGCAATCATAAGAGCGGATCCGTATTCCGTACATACGGCTAGAAATAAGAAAATGTTGTGTTTCTGTGAATTCTTACGCAATCTTTGGGTTTGGGCCGCGACAAATTGTTCCCATTGAGCCTCCATCGTTTGGTAGATTCGCAACTTTGAATATCGTCGTTTACTCAACACTAACGTGACTAAAGTTTTTAATGAGCTTTATTTAAAAAAAAATATTCATTTTTTTATTAACACATACACTTAAACGGCATTTTTAAGGCTCTCCAATATCCTCATTCACTCAGCGAAACATAATAGAAGCACCGTTTCAAGAACAATTATCATTTCATGCTGAGTATTCTGTGCCGTGGTATTACTTCCGACGTGCCGACCCACTTGAGTCTGGATATGCTTTAGCATGGCTCTCCCACGGGTACGAAGTTATATGCTTTCCAGCAATATTGAAATTTTTTTGATATCTACTAGTAATAAAAACATTAATCAACCTTACCTCCGCCGATAATACTTCCAAGAAATTACTTGGCCACTAACAAATTTACTCAAGTTGCCGCTAAACAATGCCGGGTCATTTCGCGGCGTAAACTTAATAAAGCACTCGTGCGCCACTAACTACCCTTATTGTATTAAGCGTAAGGATTAAAGTGCCTTGTATCCATCGAACAAAGTTTGTTTCGCGCTTTTCCCTGATTTCCCCGAGGTCCGTGTCAAATATTTTTAAATTTTTCGCCGCAAACACCGCGCTTCCTTTTCCAGAATTGTCTTTATTTTGACGTGTTATTCCATTTTCTCAGTTATATTTTCGTTCTCGTTCGAATAAATTTGCTTTATCGTGTCTCTCTTGTTTATTTTTATATTAACCAGACAGTGACAGAAATCTGGCGTTTTTTCTTTTATTTGTCCCACAGAAATGGAACTAAACGCTATCTAATGCTAATTCCCAGGTTCGTACGCGATATTTGAATAGAAAACCTCAAAAGTGGCAATGCCATTATCATATCTAGTACGAGCCACAAAACTATTTGTATTGAACAAAGCTGTATTTGGTGCGTTAAAACAACAATATTGACCTAGATCTGAAATGTTTGCGTACATCACGTGGCCCTACAGATTGCTATGCCTGGCCGATTGAATTACAATACTACTATACTAATGGATAGATCCATGCGGACAAACTATTTAACAACTCCATGTTCATAATTAAATATTACGATACTTATTACAATGGAAGAAATTTAGGAAATCAAATATATCAATTAAAGATTTGGTAACTTTAACAAATTGTTACTGAAATCTTAATATATGTTTAAAGAAATAGGCTCGTTTTCGTATTTAATATTCAAAAACTTCGTGTTAAGGAGGACACTTAGTAATTTAATTTCGCGAGCGCGCCAACTCGCGGCACGGCGCGGGCCTGTACAATTGAATTCGTCGAAACGTTTATAATTTGGCAACTTTTAATTGTGTTTGTTACTTGTTAATTATCTCGTCGCTACGTACAAGCTCCTTCTGGAGTGTTGGTATAAGGCTGGCAAGACTTCGGAGCGACGCCACCGATGCGAGGGTGGACACAATGTCAACTTTTCGATACTTATCGTCGACATCTTCTGGACAACGCCATACTTCCAATTTGTTTTCACAAAACACTATTTTGTTGTTTCGCTTTTGAATAGCTCTTGAGTTGTCCATAAATGTCAGACGTATGTGGACAAACAAACTCTCATCTCTACATACATACAATTTAATGGTATACTTGCTTTGACTTTCATATTTTGATTTCTATTAATATTTCATGTTATGATTGTAATAATTTGGAAGATTTAATCAACCAGAGCTTAATATCTCACCCAAATTGGTTTGAGATATAATGAATAGGAATTTCGTTCGCATTTCTATTGATTGAACGGATTCTCAAAATTTCAAGAGTGCAACCTCACCGGGCGTGGATCGAGGTGAGGAGGGCTGAGGATTGAGGGACTAATAATTCTGATAAATTACCTTCTATCCCGCTCAGAATTAGTAGCAGGCGGATTTAATGGCGCACTTAGCGGACCTTTCCCTGTTAAACCGAACGAATGATGAATGGCCCAGATGTATGGGCTCGCTAATGAAATTGTAAAAATACGTGTTTCCTGAGTTACAACCTACACACAGTGCACAGAACTGCCAGTGAAAACTAAAGGCGATATTTACTGATCTCAAAATAAAATTCATCTGTTATCATATGAAATGTAGATGTGTTGAGAGGACAGTGTTCCGCAAAATGAGTACCGCGGCAATGTGTACCTTTGTAATTAAAAGGCGTGCCTCGGAAAATAAGATTGTCTTAAACTTATGTTAAGTAAGGGTAAGAAATATACGTGGGTACACATATATCTTCATGCGACTACACGAGCGAGATGTTTTGTTTCATTGTTTTGGTATTTAATAAATATTTGGCGATGATGATACATAAGATGTTTTTTTTAGTATATGGTGTACCTGTAAAAATTTGTCTTTTTCTAGATGTACCTTACACACAAAAAGTTTGCGGAAAACTTGTCTAGGATGCACCCTGCAAAGCCCACCCCGGTGAGCTGCCGATCGGCTGCTCAGGCGGCCAACATTCCCGCGACGGCCCAAGCCGAGGTTCATGTCTCGCAGGAGACGCCATTGCGCTAGTCGCGGCACAACCCATTTCTCGGCCAAAAGTCCGCGAAAAGCTGTGGAGGCCTTTTGCCAACAGCGTTAGACATTTCAAAAAAAAGGTTGAACCCGAATGGCGCACTCTTTGGTAAATTTCATACTATTGTTTGTAATGTCACCTGACAGGCGTAACAATAACTACTAACTAATAAGTAGGAGTTTTTGGTTCTATTAAAAACCATAATGGCCGAGACCATTCCTAATGTACTTATATAGTTTATATGTGTACTATGGTTAAATAAAGATGAAAGAATGTGGACCTTTTTGCGCCTTCATAAAAGGATCTGAGTCGGTATATTATGTAGATACTTGCTACGTATCAGTGTTTTGCAGGAATTTAAACGATTTAATGTTGTTTTGAAAAAAAAAACATTTTCCTTTTCGTATGCCGAAAGTGTTTGGTATCTCCGTAAAACAGTTAAAAGTCGTATATTAATAAAAATGGCTTAGATGTGTATATTATCTGAGTTACAACAATACTAAAGATAATTATCAAATAAAAGTGTATTGTTATTAAAGTCTTATAATAACTGCATTAATATTGTAATGTAGACGCAAAATTAGGTAAAAATATTTGAGAATGAAATATTCGCGATGTATAGCGTTCCAGAAGTAAGAAACAAAAGCCTAACTCAATGTGAAAACGAGTCGTGTATGAGTTGGCAAGTTTCTCAGCTTCAAGTACAGTTAGGTTCAATACAAAGGAAGACAAAGTTATCAAAGATCTGCGCACGCACAAATACGAGGAAATATTATGATCTATTGTTACACTTGAATCAAGCTGAGACATTGTACGATGTAGGTTTTTGGTTCAAGTAGAATTCTTTGAGATAGAAACAATTTCATAAACATCAAGATTGTTTGAAACTAATTTAAAGTCAGTTCAAATTAAGTTGTACATTCTTGAGTACGGATATGATTTAACTAGTCAGCAAGTACTGTTATTTTGTGTGAGCGCATTCTAATTTTAAATTTTGTATTCTATTCTGTATAATTTTTATTATTGGGATACTTTCCCAAATTGTTGATATAAATATTTTAAAAGTTTTATCATCTCGGACGATCCGCTTCAATTAGTGCCTCAGCATATGCTTAAACATGGCTCTCTCACGGGATATAATAAATGATAAAATTCACGTATTCTTAGTCGTTTTAGAGATTATAGTAAATTTTTATATCACATAGCACGAATTATGAACGTCTTAAAATCTTATAAATTGTTCACGAACACAACCAAATTCGATTTTTTATATACATATATTTTTTTACATACATATATTTTTATTTATATATATATATTTTTAATATATCATATTATGAACTATTTATTAACATCCAAATTCCAAACGACAGCATCGCTTACGAACTCTTAAACTCCGTAGGACGACCAAAAAGCTTAAATGTATGTTTCATGGCAGGAAGACCGCCTTCGTCTATAGGTTACCCCACAGACAGCAATTTGGGCGGCGTCCTTATCGCGACACAGGCTCCGTGACGCGTACTTATTTATGCGACCTAATCCCCTATTTATTCCTCGAGATGTATCTGAAATTAGGGATTACGTGATGCGGGGTTAATTTGCTAGCGAGGAGAAACATTATTGAGGACAATGTTTTGCGTTACGATGTACAAACCGTGTGACTCTGAGCCGCGTCAAATTTGTCTTATGGCTTAAACTTTATGACGCTTTATTTAAATCGAGTATGTATTGAGAGGTTTTAAAATGATATCTTAAATGTCTGTGTGGACACAATCACATCTAGTTTAAACCCTGCTGCTGTTTTAGCCCTGCTGAAGGTAGTAATGTCCATGGGCGATGGACAATTTATCCTATATGACCCTCCTGCTCGTTTAAAAATTAATAAATATTAATAAAACATTTATTAACCCAATGCAAAAAATATTATATTTAATCTGAGCAGAATCAGTTTTCACCAGCCCGTTATAGTTTCATTTCATAAGCGTGCATCGAATTGTGTATCTCGGGGCAGGTCTGGGCAAATCTTCGCATTGTAATTACAGTCCGCTAATGGATTTTTTATCTGCCATCTGGAAAGTGGGCCAGCCTTGTTATCAGTTATTGTATGCACGTCCGTGCTATTATAATTGTTCTTTAAATCTTTTGTTCGTGGCAGATCGGTCTCACCTACTTTCACCATGTTGGAAAGCTAATTAAATCATCCAAGTTGTTTATATATCGTATCGCCTGAGAATATCTATGGCCCTAAACAAAATCGTAGATCGGCTCACCAAAAAACCTGTGCACATATAAATGGGAGATTATTTCTCATACCCTACTTGTAGAGCATTCCGAACTAAACGTTCCGACAGTATATTTTGATAGGCGAGTATTGGAAATAGTACCCCATTAGGGCGCGGTGGAGAAAATATTCGCGATCGGATCACGGCCGGATAAGCGTCGCTGTAACAAGAGCGAATGGCGTCTCTAAACAAAACATAATATCACCTCCGCCTTCGTATAACCAAACAGTTTATTCTCCAATCTTCCACTTTATGTATTCAAGATTTAAATAAAATAGAAAACTTCAGTTTATAGTGTGAACTCTTGTCTCGACAAAATTTAATATGTAAAAACGCTTTTGCATTCTGGTAGTCAGGTCTGAGAACAAATAGGGCATGTGTGTCGTGTTCACTGAAGCACATGCCGGTTCCCAGTGGCTATTATGTACTTGGAAGGATATGATTATAACGATTTCATTACACCAGACATTATGGTAATGACGCATGCAACCACCATTACCGGTCGAATTCTCATAGTAGATTATATTTACAGCCTATTATTACAATGTTTCTTTGAAAAGAATTCGTACTCAAAGCTCGCTCATAACTTATATTATATTTATATCGCGTACAAGAAAGATAAATCACGCAGTGAATGAGAGAATGGACATTGAAAAATGTGGTTACTTGTAGAGAGCGTTTACTTGTAATGTAAAATTCTTGTATTTTCTATGTATGTATTTTCAATTAAGCAATGTTTGTACAAAAATTTGGGTGCGAACAGCATGTACGTTTAAATACTTTCATAGAGCAGTGCTCTGTAGCAGTGACGCGGCGGAATTCCACCGCGAGTGGACTCCGAAAACTTTTAGTGGGTCGGTTTGTTTGTGGCGGCAGTCGCTCGTTATCGCCATTCCCAAAACACGCTGAAACTAATTTGCGACGTCACTTCGTAGCTCTACAAGGTATTTACAAATGCAAAACAAAAAGCGGGCGCTGACGACGCCAGTTTCCAACCGGTACTGTGAGAATTCACGCGGCCACAGACAACCGCTGCCAAGTCCTTCGAGCGTAAGTTCACTCTTCGTATTGCACTAACATTTATCAAATTAACTTATACTTCGCTGTGTCGTTTGTGTTGCGCGCGGTATCTAGTTTTACCAAATTTCGAGGTTTCTTGTTGAGCTCACTAAGATTTCGTATCTGTCTATGAAAATCTTTATTTGGGACCTAAGGCACAAGTGCTACGTTTAGTGAGAGCCTCCCTGCTTGTACGTACCCGCTTTACACATTTAGGTTATTGCGTCTTGTCGGAGTGTGAGGTCAACAGACAGCCTCCACAAAGGTCCTGACTCCCAAGCATTAAAGCCTTTGTCAACATGTTACATACACTTTGTGCGATCAAATTGTATTTTATCTTCGCTTTCAACCGCAATTTCACACACATATTTTGCTGCATCGAACTGAGCTGTTTACAAAGATAAAATATTTTTCTGATAAATTACTATTACAACGTTTAAAATCTTCGCGTTCGTTAATGCATCTAGCTTGTTTCTAGATAAGGTTATATATTTACTTACGTTAAAGCTTTATACCGGCGAGAGTCCTAAAACTTGAAACAAAATATTCAAAAAGCCTTCGAGATGACTAAGCTCACAGCATATTTAGGCTCATATATACGGAGAAACCCTTTTACATTAATAGCTTTCGTTATATAAGGTTGATTTTTAAGGTAAAATATACACAAGATATCCATTGCATACTGAAAAAACAGCCGGTTCCTAGAAACCGAGAATATTTTTTAGGAACGTAAATAATTCATATTTAAATTGCTATTCCTTCACTCAAAAATCTATAGTATTAAATACCACTTACTTAATAGTTACTTGTATCTTTTTACTTTATCTTAACAATATGACAATCTTAAAGCAAGGAACAAAGCTACAAGGTGGCATCTGGGTCCTTGTGGGGGAAACTGTAGGGGTAGGCAGTGGACATTTACAACTCAAACACGATTGCAATTTGTTGGATTGAAATTATCGGGTGCTGAAACTAATTCTTATCTTCTTTGACCCATAGATGGCGAACGCTGATCGTGCGACCAGGCTGCTTGATGCTGTCACGTCTAATGCTCTACTTGTAAGTATCTTCTTTCTTTTTTCTTTTCTGATGTTTCGTTAGGCCTGCCTTGTGTTTATTGTATGGAAAATCCATATTAGAAATGATTGCTCTATGTTTAATTTATAGGGATTTTTGCTCGGTCGATTAAAATAAGTTCAAACTTCAGATATCTATTGTAATTTAAAATTAAAATAACACGTATAAACATTAAAAAAAAATTTTGAGTATTATTGTGCCAGACGCTCAAGATATATATAGGACACGCGGTTCTGTTCGGTGAAAATACATCGACAGGCAGCTGATTCTGTAGAGTGGTGGTGCGTGGCAAAAAATGCCTCAAAAAACAGTCAGCAGTGGAACAGCATACCTTAATAATGAGATTAATAGATTTGATTTAAAAATTAAAAATTTGTTTTCTTAACTGTTTAAGTTTCAAATTGTATTGATTACGATTAAACTGATATCTTATTAATAAATGCATGTATCGGGCAATGAATGTGTCACGAACATATAAGGAGAGATCGCGTAGGATCGGTCGCAGTTATCGTAATTAAATACGCACACATCGGGGCGTCTATTTGCGCGACAAATCGCCAACGATTTTCCAACAATTCGCCGACAATTAACAGTTTCCGATTAAACGGTTCGCTGTTGTCGAGCGGCTGCGTGCCCCAGGTACAAAATCTGCATAATGCCCCACTCATTTGCCGAACGTTTGTCGCCAACAAATGAAGCGGCCAAATGCATTGCGGCCAGCGCCGGACTGTTAGACTCAAGATAATATTTGCTTGACAATCACTGTCATGTTGAAAAGCTTAATTTTTAAAATCCTTTCGTCTATTTTATGGCTTCCAATATCTACTGACAATATTTAAAAGGCAGCACTGCGAGTCTGAGATTATACAAATATATACTCGTATATATGTATATCTTTCGTGTCTGCGGACGCGAGCCGACCCTGCACTCTGCCCAGGTCACAATGAGCCCTCGTTCTTTGTAACGGTCAATACTAACGAATATCAAAGTGAAATGGTCAGGAAAACGCAAATATTCACAAAATGCCCACTGTAATAACCGGGACGGCCGTGGCAGCTTTTATTTTTCGTATCAATGCTCTCGTGCCTGCGAAATTGGTTTTAGTTACAGCTCGATCCGAGACCTGCTTTTGGAAATAGATTATTATTGTACTTCGCGCTTGTTCCCTCTAAATTGGATTGGTCGCGTAACTTTTTTTAGGTTTATGTAATGTAGTTCGCTGTCGTCAGTATTGTAAAAGCATCATATTTCTAGTTCTTTTATCTAAACGTATTATAAAACTTTATGTATTTATTAGGTATTTTTTTGTCGTTAAAGTTAAAAATAAAATCCGCACTAAACTTGCACACACTGCAGGCGCACACGTGATGCGACAGAACATTTTAAAAACATAATTTTCGAAAACTCTTCACTTTCAGACGCGAAATGGACATGGCAAAGTAGAAATGAAATGTCGTGTGCAAATTGTGATAAAGTGAAAATTGAAGCCTAGCACACGTCAAACAGCCACTTTTGGCAACGGGCACCGCTTTGAAAAGTAAAATATGTGAGCTAATTCTGTTGCATTTCCGCTCTGAATATTTTAAAAGATTAAACGAGCTACTCAGTTACTTACCTGCGCAAGGAGGTCGTACAACTTGTATTCGTCTTCTGGAAATAAACTTCAAATGTTAAACGGGTGTACAAATTATTTGTCGAGTTAAATCTAAAATTTAAATTCTATAATAACATTTCCTTTAATTAACCGGCTCTACGTCCACCGGCCTAATTTCTGGATCTCTTGTTATTCCGCATCCGACTCGCATTTTTAATCACGAACCCGGCAAATTCATTCACTAATTTGAATAACGGCAACGTTATCCTTTGCTGAAGGACTGTAGCCACCGACGAGCCCTCTAAATGGCTCTGGATTTCATTTTTTAATTTATTTAAATGCGATACCGCCTTTAATGTTTGCTTTTCTTTGTAACCCGCTAACATATTCAGATTACGTGTCAGCAAATATTAATAATCTTACGATGTTTAAAACTTATCATTTAGTTCTATACCTGTTTGCTTTTATTATGTAATAGCTTGGGCTCCTCGTACCTAAGAGATCTTAAACTTAAGCGAGATATAAGGTTTCGACTTCGACTGTCTTTCGTCCTCTTTTATAGTAAGAGATCACCGCTGCCCATGGACTACCACGTCTCAATCCGCGCTTAGGTTGTTAAGTGGTATAATTTCACAAGTACTGTTTCACGCTGGTATTATGTAAGCCCCTGAGAACTTCGGATGAGTCGTTTCAATCGATATTCTAATTCTAGTAATGGGACCCAATACTCGTATTTAATTAATATTCAATCGGCTTTACTATATGAAAGCATACCGATGGATACTTTCATACAAACGCAAATGTTAAGCCATTGTATGTACGTTAGCATTCCCGAAACAAGTTATTCGTTGAATGAACGTAATCCACGTCCAATAAATCAAAAGCTCTCGCTAAAATCTATACGTACACGTGAATTTTTAACAGGAAACTGATTTACCAAAAACAACGGGACATTCATAAAACAAGAGCTGGCGCGGAATTGTACCAGTTTATTGGATGAAAACAGTGAAGTAGCGCTTTGCCTCCAAGTTCCGTACTTCATACAACTACCATTGAAAATGTTCGTTACGCTAAAGTTTACTTAAAAAAATTATAAAGAATGGCTGTTTCAAACTGAGCCAATTCTACCCGTAATTATCTCCTCAAGTGACCTATTATTTATGTACACATTAGTACCGAGGTGTTTTGGTACTGTTTGAGTATTTAATAGTCGTACTAATATACTAGTGCAAAATCCTCGTGATGAACTCTTTGAAATCATTTACTTGGTGAAGTAGGAACGCTATTATGCAAACAGAAAACTCAAGAAATGGCGCGATGAATAACACGAGGATCCACAAAGGCAGCTGCCATGAACTACAATTGGATTTCATCCAACGAGTAATAAACTTATTAGCGACAAACTATCGTCTTTGTAAAACACAGACTGTTGATGTTGCATCGGTAATCGCCGCCTAACGTAATTAACTCCGCGGAGCCGAAGCTGAAATCTCTACGTCTGCTAATTGATGTAAAGGGAAAAGTAATAAAGGAGCTCGCCTTTGAGGCAAAGAAGCTGCCCGTCTCTGCCCCGGGCTCTCGACGAGTGCATTTTAATAAATTAAAACTTCGCGAAATTCCCATTCCAATAATTTTTACCTTTTTCTTCTCGCTTCACCGAGCTCCGCTTCCACATTGATTCCCTTATTTTATAATGGAGAGACTATCAATTGCAACAATATATAACGATTTAAATTAAATAACTAGTTCAGAATTTGTTAACACACGCGTACATTACAAATAAAAATGCATTAAAATAATCAAATGGTAGGTCGTTGAACTCATCAAGGCTTTATAAATTGACATCGTAAATACCCGTAGCTTATTTAATTTAAATTGAATGTTATCAATTGCAGGTGATATTGTGGTCTACGGCGCTACTAGCTTGGAGCGGCGGTGCAGCGGCGC
This sequence comes from Delias oraia, assembly GCA_018230265.1. Classification (NCBI taxonomy): domain Eukaryota; kingdom Metazoa; phylum Arthropoda; class Insecta; order Lepidoptera; family Pieridae; genus Delias; species Delias oraia. The sequence continues at coordinate 18,053 of DWCF01001480.1, read as the reverse complement.
TGGCCAACTGCCCAGCTGGCTGTAGCTGCAACGACGACACACTTGTGGTTCTGTGCGAAGAGAGCCGCCTCGATGTTCTGCCAATCGCCCTCAACCCATCCATCCAGCGACTGATCATCCGCAATAACAAAATAAAGACAGTTGACGCCTACCTCCAGTTCTACACAGAGCTGCAGCATTTAGATTTATCACAAAACCACCTCGTCAACATACCCCCGAAATCGTTTTCGTGCCAGAAGAAATTACAAGAGATGCATTTGAATCATAACAAATTGTCATCGGTCTCTAACACCACTTTCCAAGGACTGAACTCTCTCACAGTGCTTAATTTAAAACATAACTTCATAGAAGAGTTAACGAATGCCGTTTTCACCACCCTCCCTAGGCTGGAAGAGCTAAATTTAGGGCAAAACCGGATTTCGAAAATCGAACCGAAAGCTTTTGCTGGTCTCTCAGCATTGAGGATTCTCTATTTAGACGATAACCAGTTGAGCTCAGTGCCCACCCTGTCTTTCAACTTGCTCGGAAGCCTTGCGGAGCTGCACGTGGGGCTCAACGCCTTCTCCTATTTACCCGACGACGCCTTTGCCGGACTCAATCGACTCGCCGTGCTTGATCTAAATGGAGCTGGTCTCTCTAACATCAGCGAGTATGCGTTCAGAGGTCTTCTAGGTCTTAGAAGTCTAAATCTATTTGGTAATCGTCTGAGCGTAGTTCCCACAGAGCAGCTGTCCAGCCTAACGCGGTTGGAAGAACTGTACTTGGGACAAAATGACTTCCTCACGTTGGAAATACATTCTTTCAAAGGATTGAAGAATCTCCGATTGATCGACATAACAGGTGCAACGCAGCTGGAAAGAGTAAGCAAAGGCGCTTTCGAAGACAATTTAAACTTAGAGACAATAGTTCTGTCGAACAACAAGAAATTAGCAGTCTTAGAGGAAGGCAGCCTTTTAGGCCTGCCCAAATTGAGGCACGTTTCGTTGCGAGATAACGCTATTGTCGCACTCAGTGAAAGTTCTTTCGTCGGTAAAGAATTAAGGCAACTAGATTTAACCGACAACCCAATCTTCTGTGACTGCCAGCTCCTCTGGTTTCGGGAACTTTTAAATGAGAAAAGCAATTTTACACAAATCCAATGTGCGAGTCCTGAAAATTTAAAGGACAAGTATTTAAAAACTCTGAATGCGGATGATTTGGGTTGCGTACTCCACGACTCACGCCAGCAGACCATCATCTGCATTATTGTAGTGGCCTGCGTCGCGACTGTGGCCACCTTAGTGTTAATTCTCTACAGATATCGCAAAAGCATGCAAGAAAAGTTGAAGGATTACAAATGGAACAAGGGAAGGAAGAATTTGGACTATCATAAGCCAATCTCGACCGAGGAGGACTGCATAGTGCGCGGCATCCACCCGTCCCACTACCCCGCACCTCCACCGCACACACCCGGCCTCCGGCCTATTCCCGTGACAGAACTGTAGCTAGAGCTTTACGCCTCGCCGAGCGTGTTCTTCATGTCGGGCGGCCAGGGCTCCACGCGCCGGCCCCCGCGCTCGGCAGGCGGCGCGAGCGGAACTGGAGGCACCATGCCTGCCAGCGGCTTCACCTACATCGGCAACCGCCAGCCGCTCACGCTGAACAACGGCGCGCCTGCGCATCACCTCAATGGTTCTTTGCGCTCGCTGCCAGATAAGAAGCGCAACGGGACTTTGTGTCGGCCTGAAAACTTCCAGCGGAACCTGGACACGCGCTACTCGCGCAAACAGGAGAACGGCTACCTACGCACCTCTGAGACTATGGTGGGGCTGGCCCGCGGATCGGAGAGAGACGCCGATTACAGCGAGCCGGAGTACTCCGTGATCGCTGAGACCTTTGCGAGGGACGACTATTGCTCACACTCCAACACTTTCAACTGTTGAGACGCCTTCTGACTCTTATCTACTTTGTGATCTTGAAATTCTAGCAATAATTCTTCATTCCGTTAAGTTTTCTGGGAACGTTGCCCCGATGGACCCAGTGCTCTAGTGCTAGTATAGGCGCGGCGCTCGCTCGCGAGGACTACTGTCCTATGACGTTTCGTTAAAAGAGTACATTATCTGTAAAGTATAAATTAAGTAGCGATGGATCTATTTTTCAATGGAATGTGGAGAAAGTTGAAAGTGAGACTTTCAGCTTCGAGGTGGTTTCGTATCATTTTTAAGTAATATGTATGTGTATATATAACTGAAATAATTTCATATAGCTATCTAGTGTGAAGCAATCACGTTCGCGTAGTTATGATACGAAGTCGCCTTCGAGGGTACAATGTGCGTACAATTAGCTAGTCGTTATAAGTATAGAGTGATGAGTACAGCATGTTGTGATCTGTAACATCTACCGAGCGGTAGTTCGGTACTTTGTAGAAACTTGATTTTGTACAAAAGCCATTCCATTACTAGAAAGTCCTCTCAAATGCACACATTAAAGATTCCATCGAGTAATCTATGTGCATTGTATGATTATTAAATAAATTATTTAATATGTATCTTTGAGAGTGGCTTTATTACTATCGTCTAAAATCTACATTAATTAGATAATTAAGCATGCGTTTAAGACACCAATATATAAGAAATTATTAGGTAGATATTAACGAATGTAAATATATTTATACATACTATATTGAGATATTTATAAAGTTGAATAAGGTCTTGTTCTAAATAATCATACTAATGTTTCTTGAATTGTGATGACAATTGACGTCGTAAATAGGCTACGGGTGACCTTCGGCCATGTCAAAGCAACTTAATATTATACTTTGTACTGTTATCTACAAATTGTATGTACCTAAGCTCTGTAGATATAAAGCACTCATTTTCTTATATAACACGTTTTTACGCTCAATCCTATTTCCTTGAAAATAATTTTTATAGCTAAATAATTGTATAAAGTCCTTGCATTCATTGAATCGTTGTAATCGTACACTAAAATAAAATGGCTCTTACTCAGTGAATAGTAATTTAAATGATGTGTAGTTTATATACCTACCACATAATATCTTCACTCCTCACATACCATTCAATATTATTCATTCAAGATCATGTGTAGTAATTACGAGAAATAACTTAGTCAAATTTGAAATGATAATTTTGACAGAAGTACCAATAAGATAAATAATCGTTATGAATCCATTCCATTATGCTCGATTACGATTATTATAGGACTTGTATTTCATATCTTCATGGCTATGCAATATGATCAGATTATGATAAGCTCAAATAATAAAATACTAAAGTTCATGTGTAAAATTATCGACCTAAATTAGACAGTTTTGTCTTTATCTGTAAACTTTGTTAATGCAAAAAGCAATAAAATTAGGAATTTACTTTCAACTTACAAAGTGAGTGATCAAACAATATACACCAGGTCATCAGACAATCTCAGCTAAGTACATTACAGAGTTTGTATAAAATATAATCGCAAGTAAAAAAGTAGATAAGGATTATTAAATTTATCACTATTCATTAATGTGCGTCAAGAACCGAAAATCTTAATGCTGGTCTATTGATATTGGTTTTTAATTTTTGTCTAAAAACAACTCTGTTTTTAGCAAGTGTTTTATGAAATCGCAATCTTATATAAAATTCTCTAACGTATGGATTGTAAAGAAAAAGACTTGTTAATCTGTACATGGCTCTTTTAAATGATAGATTTCATATATCGTTTGCGACATCTAGTGAGCGATCGGATAATTATGTTCGCCACCAACCTTTGAGGTATCTTCCGTCAACTTTATTGGGTATATTGTTAGTTGTTAACTTTCCTTCAATATTTTGTATATACGGAGAAATTAAAGACTAAAGCAATGTATAATGGCATATATTAGTGCCTAGATAAAGCCTAAAGTATACAGACATACATATGAAAATTGTGATTAGTGGTACACGACACTACTGTCGTAAATATAAGGATAGATCATCTATCATTTCCATACCTTATTGTAGCTATTACCTACATACAAACTCGATAAATATAACATACCTCGATAATATGAATTTTATTTTGACACCTCCCAACTCCAGAATTAATGAACACTAAGGCAATTAATTAGACCGATACAAAATTCAAATCGGTTTTAATACATCAGGGGCTATAAAAAAAACAAAAAGGGTTTTTACGTAAAAATTATATTAATTCACTTAAGAATTGGTAATTACAACATTGTAAACCAGTCTAAAAAATCATAAATTAAGATAAAAATTAGAAAACATTTTTTAGACAAATTTAAAGTAGAGAGTAAAAAGATTGAAATGAAATAGAAAACTTTCTTGTTCATTGAATTTATTACAATAATATGCAACATTTATTCTTTACAAAAGTTCAGCCTTGTGATGGGTAGTAGCCAAAGCCGATAATAGCTGTGAGGACATGATTGTAAATAAATAAAAAGATATAGGCGTTAGTCTGGAATAATGCTGAGTATCACTTATGCCATAATATTAGAACTTTTCTTCCTCAAGGCCATGTTTGAAGAACATCATGATAGGGGTAGAGACGCCGTCAAGTTCTCTATATTCCATCATAGCCACCATGCCATCGCAGTCCATGGACTCACCAGTGAAAAACTGTAGTTCCTTAAACCTTCCCAGGATGTCTTTCATTACTTTGTTCATGTTGGTTTTAAAGACATCAACTTGGTCAGGAGCTTTTTCTTCTAGTTTTGAAACTAATCTGAAAATGAAGTTTAAACAAATGTATTTCATTACAATCCAATAAATTAGAAAACTGTATGAATAATGATATAATAGTTGTTAACTTTATTTCATTAACAAACATTAAATAATGAATGTTATTTCATTTAAAGTTACTTGCTCTAGCATCAAAGTCTCCAAGGTAGAGCATTATTGACTTTACCTCTTTTTCATGATGCTAACAATATTTATGAAATATTTAATTATATTATAATAATTAAAAATAAATCTATCACCTGTAGAATAGTTAGAATTATTGATTTATTCTTACAATCAATTATTTACATAAAAACAATTCATGGGGATTACTATGTGTGAGTACTACTTCAAAACCTAATTTCCATCTAACAAGTCCAAATTCTAACAATAATATTGCATATAAATGTACTACCTCCATATATCATATGAAAACTATTTTCCTGTTATCATTTAAAATAGTCATTTTATAAATTTATATGAACATTGATTAACTTTGTTGAAATTGTTGTTTACATAAACATAGCATGTGCTAGGTATGAATTAATAGTGAAAGTATTTTTAACCTGCTATAGAATGCATATTTAATAACAAGAATTTAGCTATAAAATTAATAATTAGTTTTATCTTTTATTTATATAATTTAAAATAGCTATATTTACTAAGAAGCTATAGTAGTTTTATAACTTAATTATATATTATCATAAGATAAGCTGACACTGACATTGAACTAGATATAGTATGCATTTCATACCACAATTAACTTATCACCAGATTAAGCCACCAATAGTTTTTAGAATGCAGTTTAGATCTTTTTTAGAGACAAATGTACACTAAATCACAAAACACTCACTTTTTCATGTAGTCTTTTAAATATAAAGTGTAAGATTTCTTGTCACCAAAAGCATATGTCTCCACTAGCCTATGGTTGAGGACTATGTCTACGCCACTTTCACAGGAGGCATCAGTGCCTTCATCCGCTTCTTCTGCTGAGGGATTAAAACCCTCAATTTTGATATCACCCTGCGATCTTGTTACCAATCTGCCAGTCACTTCGTATATCACTTCATCTACTAATTTTATTTTGTATGTGTCCGAGAACATCTCGTCACCTGAAATATAAACACGTTTAAAAGTTACACTTAATTCTGTTATTCCATCGTTCAAGTATCTGCAAAATAGCCTACAACATTTTGGTGATGACCCATCGCCAAATTATCAAATTTACAATATATAAATTTTCAATGAAAATTAAAAATATTAGCATAGATTCCGAGTTAATTATAAAAGCAAATATATTACCGGTGATAATATCCTTATAGATCCTCATTTTATTAGATTAAGGGCGATTATAAATAATAAAAACCCAAAACTATGGCCACTAGCCCCGGACACTAAACCGGAAAGGGCTGTCAACGTTTTGTAAGAAGCTACAGTGGCCTAATTGACAGCTCATACAGTTTATACCTTATTGTAGACTATAGAAGATTAGACAAAAAAAATTCTAGAAATATTAAACAAATATTAAGTTTATAATTTCGAGCTTACATCTTTTAGTTCTGTTTATTAACAATTTAAATATAATTTTCAAAAACTTTGCAAGTTAACTTTTAATAGTTTTTACGTAAATTGTAAACGGCAATTTCTCAAAAGTATTCAAAAAACATCTAACATATTTTGTAACACATAATAAATAAGAAGACGGAAGTAGATGGCGCCGTGTTGTATTATGTCTTCATACTTCAATAATGGAAGTTTCTCTTTATAATTCTACGGTTTGTCGACTATGTGGAGAAGAGAATGATAATGGAACATTGTTATACACAAATGAGGAATATAATCAAGAATTAAGTGAAATAATAAATACTTATATGCCATTAAAGGTAAGATTCTTAATATAAAATCGTAGTTGATTTGACTATTTGATGTACAAAATGGCTGTCAAATGTATACAATTTATAACTAAACGTGTAAACACTTATTAATAATCAATATTATCCAGGATTGGTATGAATTAAAATAAATCTTTTAATTTTTCATTACCTTGTATTATCATGATTATTGATATTGAACTTCTTGTTTCTGATGTTTTTATGTTAATATTCTTTCATCAGTTCCGTCACTCTCGATGTCAATTCAAAATTTAAAAAGTTCTAAATAATTTTTACTTAGAGATTTATTATATATTACAGGTCACCGATGATGGCAAGTTGCCTCGTACTATTTGTCCTGGATGTACTATTCAAGTGGAAGCTACAGTAGAGTTTTTAAATCTTATTATTAAAGGACAGGTAATATAACAAAATAATATTAGTATTTTATTTATTAGAACATCAACAATTTTTTATTTCCAGAAAATATTACGTGAATTACATGAGAGAGAATTACATTATAAAAGAAATATTACAAAAGAAATACCTGAATCTGAAGTAATAGCTGAAAAAATTGTTTATGAGAGTAAGTGTATACTAACTTAAAACATAATTATTACTCAATAAGGATATTACAGTATAATAGCTGTAACATTTCAGTTAATACAAGTGATGGTGTGTACCATGTGGAGCATCCTATCAGCCTACAGGTGGCAGGTTTGGAAAAACCTAAACGTAAAAGAGGTAGACCCTCAAAGAAGCTTAAAAGTCCCGAAGAATTGGCTCAGGAAGCAGCTGCAGCTAGTGCTGCTAAAGAAGAAGCTCGTCAACAGGCATTAAGGGCTCAGCAGGATAATCATGGAAAAAGGAGAAGAAAAACACCTCCGAGGCTAAAAGAGGCTGTGCAGGTACATCCTACTAATATTATAAATGCAAAAGTTTTTAAGTATGAATGGATGTATGTTTCTTTATCAATTTTTCAACCTAAAACTCCTGATTGGATTGTTATGAAACTAAATAACATAGCTTATACATCAGAATAACACAGGCTATAAAAAATAAAGATTTGTGTAAAATTGTCCAAAAAAATGTCCAGATTCTTGTCAAGTAAGTAGAAAAATCTATATCATCTGCAAGCTATCCTGTGTACGCTGCTAAAATCACTAGAGTTACTCATATATGACATTTGATGAAAATGTTTATCTTTATTAATCCTTCATAAAAGTCCTGGACACTATATATATATATCTTACTTGTGTACCTGGCATACGTCATCCTGCGTCGTATCCTACTTATTGATTCAATTAGTTACCCTGCAGTACCCGGTACCCCAGTTTTGAAGTTGGATAATTGTTTTGAATTCTCAGGACCTGTCTGAACAGGTATTAGTGATAATCCGTAAAAGTAAATTTTAAATTTAATATCATAAGTGTTACAAGTGTCAATTAATGTATCCTCTTTTTAGGTTTAGTGGGTAAAGGGTCACTGAGGGTGTAATTTTATTCTTTAATGTAATTATTAACTTAGTAAAGTAGTATAGCCGCAAATACCTCAAATGCTGTATCTGTAAATGATTATAATTTATCCAGTAATTATTTGCTGTTTAAAACTTTTCAGGGTAGAGAACTTGAAAAAATACTCCTTGAAGAAGGTGTGATAGATAAGGCTGAGAGTGAACCTGATACTGTTGTAAAGGAAGACCGATTTCAATCTGATCTGAAGACAATTGGTCATGTTGCAGCTTCGGGTGAACCTGTTGTTATCCATACACGAAAAGGGCGAGGACGACCAAAAGGAGGTGAAGATTACAACTATATATATATACTAGTGGACCCAGCAGACGTCGTTCTCCCTGGTACGCTACTGGGTCCGATTCGTGTGATTCTTTTTTATTATTTCATCCAGTTTACAGAATATAGTCACTAATTATAGTCTGTGTTAATCCAGGAAGTCAGTCACTATCATACCGAATCAATTCAACAATTTTTTATTGTATATATCGGCGTGATCAGTAATGGTGCGTCACGCGCTCCTGCGTGTGCGCTATATCACGCCGTGGAATGAGTAATAGTGATGCAAACATACCTGCCTGGAGTCAGCACGGCAGTCACACACACCTGCAACGTCGGCAGGAGCAGGAATGATTATGAATACTCCTTGTTGGATGCAGATAGATCTTTAAAATAAAACTACAAGTTAGTCTAGTCGGAAATGCTAGACGTTACCGATAATCTGTTTGAGATATCAATGCGAGTGATTTTCAAAATACTGGTTTTCTGACCGATTTCGACCGATCACTGACCATCATCCTCCGACATATATTTAATTTTTTAGCATTACTTAATGGCTTACATATAAAATATAGATATATTCTATATGTAATTTATTTATAAAACCATTTAAGCGGTATTATGGCGTTTGTTGCAAAAATGGGATAATTTTCCTGACTGTCTTGACACTTTATTTCTGTCAATTTACTCAATATCATTATATATTATAGTATTGCGTTTTTCCAATGTATAAGCCATTATATTGTAATTTTCCCATTCAATCGTTTTGCGCGAAAGACTAACAAATATCTATCCTATAATTTTAATAATTCCAATGAATACAACAAGATTACGGAAAGAAAAGAAAGAAGGAAAAGCTAAGAGGGAGTCTTTTTTTTGAAATGACAAGGCTGTTGGCATAAGGCCTCCACAGCTTCTCGCGGAATTTTGGGGCGCGCCGTAGGCTCTCCGCGACTAGCGCTAGGGCGTCTGCAAAACACGAACCTCGCCATGGGCCGTCGAGGGAACGTTGGCCGCCTGAACAGCCGATCGGAAACTCACCGGAGTGGGCTCTGCGACATATATCGGTTCCTCGCCTCCGTTACCGGCGAAGGCGGTTTTTAACCATCTGACTTCTGAAAGCGAGTCAGGTAGCCGGCGGCTTATATAATAGAAGGGATAATGCGGCGGCGGAGAAGGATGGTTCTGTTGTCGTCCATATGGTTGCTAACAATAGTTAATTTTACATTTAAGACTTACTCTTTAATCTACCTCATCCTATCCCAATTGGGACTGCGTATTCATAAACAGTTGTGCAGGCTTGATGTGTAGACATACTATTAAATGTATCAGTTCGTGGTCCCAGTCGACTTTCGCAGTGCGCGCAGTGTGGACTGGAGTTCGCTACAGTGGGGCGTTATATGTCTCACGTTGCTATGCACAAGGCTAACCCATTAATGGACGTGAGTCAATACTTTATATTACTGTAATCCACTGTCTATATAATCTATCTACTATTATAAACTCGTATCTTTTTATGTAGGCAAGACGTATGAAAAGCAAGTCATATTTCAAAGTATTCATTTCTCTTAGAGAAGAGAAATAAATGTGTTTTCGATGTTTGTCATTCCACAACTGAGCATTTTTAAATATTATATGCCGCGCACCAGATTTCTGTGAAATCAGCTGGCTGCAGAGGATTTCCGGACCAATATGACTTGTGAGCCCAGTCCTGCATGGGCTGGGGGGATTTCATTTGTATAGCATCGCTTATCCTTGATAAACCTACTGCTCGTTTGACAACGTTTTCATAAAAAAGAGGGCCTTATACACTTATAGTTTGAAACCGGAACCTTTTTTATATTAACAAAAAGGTTATTCTATTTTGTTGGATCCTCCTTAATGAATTGGATATTTTAAGAGTACATTTAGAAAATTTGCATATTTATACAGATTTACACTAGAAAACGTTATTTCGTTTTATAATCTCTATAATTTTTCGTAATTTTCATTTATAGAGCCCGAATAATAACGAGAATTCGGTAAGGAAACTGGATGAGAAGTATTCATCAGTAAAAGTGACTCAACAGGAGATACCGTCACCTATAAAAGTCGGAACACATCAGATAGAGGAACCTGCCACTGACAAAGGAGAAGACACACAGAGTTAGTGCAAGCAATACATTAAGACATAAACGTTTATATATTTAGATATAATTGGTAGATTCTGATATTTTCATAAATATTAAGAAACAAAATTCTCACTAGTCCTGAGTTTTGTGCCTGATCAATCAATTCTGATGTATCAATTTTGATGAGGTTTATGAACCAACGTTGATCTAAGGAAAAAGATTTATAATATTTTGCAAGGGCACTCTCAGACGCAATAACATTTCAAACCAATTTTTTTTAAATGTAAGTGGCCTTTTCTTACTGACACTTTTTCACTCAATTGTGAAAAAAATTTACGCGGCGTTCATCATATATATTGCTGCAAATGTATTCTGTATTAAATGCAAGTGTTGTACAGCTTCTCACATGGCGGAGGAAGATGATGATGATAAAACGACACCTGAAACAGGCAAAAGAAAACTTAAGTGTAATCACTGTGATAAAATGTTTAGTTCAAAGCAGAGCAAGTCTTTGCATATAAAGGTAAATATTCAAATATTCGATGTCTTTTTCTAGGAATATATAAAATAACTGAAATGGTAAAAAATCTATGTATTTACAACATACTCTATTAGACTAAAATAGACGCGAATTCTTTTCTTTAGCATCTAATTTCTTTAGCATTAGCGATTCGGAAACGGCGTAAACTTAATAATTATAAGTATTTTTTTTTATGACTAAAACAGTTGTTGTAAATAGATCACGACGATTATCAAGTGATTGTTAAATCCTATGATAAATAAATATTTTTTGATTATATTTGACGTTGAAAATATGTTAAATTTAATCCGTCTCAAATGTTTTATGTATATTAAGAAAACAAAATAGGATCTTGGGTAAGGAATAAATTTTGTTTACCAGATTGAAGATTTATTGCAGTAATTTCGTATGTGTTGCAGGCAGTGCATCGCGGTGAAAGGCCATATACATGTGGCGAGTGCGAGCAGGCCTTTCCTTATCCGCGATCTCTAGCGTTGCATGCGCTCTCGCATCGAAGGAAACGTGTACCACCGAACATTGGCTATGCTTGTGATATATGCCATAAGGTAATTTTTTTTATTGTATAGCACACAACGGAGCATCTGGGTCTCCTATACAATAATAACACCGCCGCCCATGAACCGCGCCACAAACCGCGCTTTGATTGTGTTGCCAGCTTTTTACGAAACGATAATTTTTAATAAATAATAATACTTTAATACTCCACCCCAAACAAATTGTTGGAGGGTGGTAGTCACCTGCCATGATGGGAGACGTTTTGTTTGTTGGTTCTGGTTATAAGTTTCTGTTGTTTTGGTTTTTGTTTGTTTCCGGTTTTTCGAGGACATTATCAGTTTTCTTGGAGTATTTTTAATTACAAGGGTTGATTACACATGATGAGAAATGACAATGATGATTTGCAGGTGTTGAGTCACCCGTCCTCAGTGATGTACCACAAGCAGGCCGTGCACAGTGCGACGCAGTACGTGTGCGTGGAGTGCGGCAAAGCGTTCCACCACCGGCAGCTGCTGCAGCGCCACCAGCTGGTCCACTCGCAGCAGAGGCCCTTCAATTGCGAGGTCCGTGCATAATATTCTATCGCTATGGATTCATGGAAGTCAACCGCCGTATCCAACTCGGTTGGGCATCTTTCGGGAAACTACGCAACGTCTTTTCGTCCGAAATACCCCAGTGCCTCAAGACAAAGGTCATTAACTAGTGTGTGATACCAGTGATGACTTACGGCGTGAAAGCGTGGTCTCTCACCATCGGCTTCCTTGAGATGTCTCAGTGTCACTCAGCGAGCTATAGAAAGGGCTATCAGTTGGCTATGAGCTAGAGGTCCGAAGGTGAGGCCTAGCAGTGGACGTGCTACGGCTGAAATTATAATGAATTCATAATATTTGTCAACGTGGGGTCCAATTATTTTAAGTTATCTGTGTTTCTTGAAGCTATGTTAGTAAATTATTGGTGCCAACATAGCTAGGGCACAAGCGTTGGGAACACAAGCAGGTAATAAAAACTTCACTCAACAATGTACTTCAGTGTATCCCTACAGTGTCAATGTTGTCAGAAGCTTATTAAATTATACTTTACAACCAGTTGTGTCCAGCGAGCTTCAAAACGAAGACAAATCTACGCAAACACCTATTCTTGCACTCGGGCGTGAAGAAGTACGAATGCGATGTTTGCCACCATCGCTTCTCGCACAAGACCAGTTTTACGTTGCATATGCGGTGGCATTCAGGTATTTTCCAAATTTTTCTTATAACATTTATTGTGATGTATCGAAGCTTGCATTAGACCAACTAACGTTACATATACACGTTGGAGAGTCATCTTGAGGCATGTGCTAAGGCACTTATTGGCTTTGCTCGTCAGAAGTAATACTACGGACACAAACAATGTCAGCATAAAACTGTACTTATACTGTTTCGCTGAGTGAGTATGGAATATCATATAATATCTCTCAATCGGCGTAAAAAGCCTGCAACACAACCAATGCGTTGATTGTGGCGCAGTTGTTCTTGGGCGGCGGTGTCCTCTTACCATATAGGAGACCTACCTGCTCCGTTGTCACCTATAGAATATAAGAAACTATATTTTGCGAATGGCAGCCTTTTTAAATAACCCAGAACATTAATATCGCATTTACATCATTAAATTAGCACGTAATATTGAATAATTTATTGTTGTTTCCTAGTGGCTATATAATGCTAGGATCTTTTTGGTACTTCGCAAAGTCGAATAAAGTTTAAAATACCTTTGCATAATATGATAAATAAAATTCATAGCCTGTCTGTTTAATTTAATAATTTAAAATAGTTACAAATTGTATTTTAATCTGACAATTTGTTTGAAAAAAAAACTAATTCTGCTTCGTTTCTTAGCTGGTTCGTAAACTGTCTAAATAACGTTCATAAGTGATAATATTTTTTTATCAATATATTTTATATGAAATAATTTTTATTAATTGCATATTGCAGGTTCGAAACCGTTCTCGTGCGAAACATGTGGAAAGAGGTTCAGTCAAAAGGGCAACTTGTCAGAGCACAAGCGCATCCACACTGGTGAGAAACCCTTCGCGTGCTCACTCTGCCATCGCCGCTTCACCACCTCCTCGCAGCATCGCCTTCACACCCGACGGCATTTGTAAGCGTACTTATATTATCTTTTTTTATGTTTGGCCAGTCACTGTTGGTCAGACTAGCTTTTACTAGTTAATGCGGGCGGAGAACAAGGTCGTAGGCTCGCCAAGAATAAACTACAAATTTAGCTGTGACTAGCGCAAGGGCGTCTCCCATGGAACACAAACCTACGTTTGTGGGTCGTTGTTCTTTTACCATATAGGAGACACATCTGCTCTGTTGTCCGCAATACCGTAAAGTTTACGTTGTCTTTATTGTATATAAGTTCAGACATTTGTTTCAGCCAAGTTGGTTCACAAACGGTTAAAGATACGCAACAACCGCCCGCCCTTCTGCCGATTGCAGAACACAATATGAACACGTCCACCACAGAGGTATTTAATTTGATTTTATCTTTGAAAGTGTTTCGCCATGGCCAAGCGAGTATCTTATTCGTTGTAGAAACACACTGACGCGCTAATTGGGCCGGCCTATCTCGATACCACAGGGTAACAGAGAATACCAGCATGAAACAAGGATTGTGCCGTGTGGGTGACGGTGATATCATATATACCATCAAAGAGCTCAGCTTTTTCCTATTTTGTGTAACTTTTCAATAATGTCAAAAACTATTTTATTATATTTCAGTTATTATTTGTATAGATAGAGTTCTATTTTAATGGTATTAACGTCATCATAAAATTAGGGGGCCGTTACAGTGTTACGTAGGCAGATTTGTTTCAATTTGTAACCCCCGCCGCTGTCCCATCTTGTTGGAGGGGTTAAAAATTTTACTTAGCGGCTTTGCTAATGCAAAAGTAAATAAAGCTCTAACCCCTCCCATGCCTACGTAAATATTGGTATATTTCAGTTTTTATTCAGCAATAGTTACCCGATTCTCTAATTCTCGATTCTAATCAAGCAGTCATTAGATTATTATTTATAGGAATCCATTGAAAATATGGGTAGGCATGTGTATAAAAGGTAATAATTACTGCTTACTTAATCATCATGGTGACGCCTCGCTTTGCGCCGCGTATCATCAAAAATATCTAAAAACTCTTTTTTTAAGGAAATAGTGGCAAACGAGCAGGCTCACCAAGGATAAGTGGTCCTCCGCCCATGGACATCCCTAGCCTTTGCAGGACCGCGGGTGCGTAGCCAGCCTTGAAGGTCCCCAAGGCTTGTTGGGCTTTAGTGTTTACGTCATACTTGAACCTTCCCTTAACGAATAGAATATTCAACAGCATCGCTACTGTTTCAGGAAAGCAACAAAATGGAACTGATAGTGACCGAGCAAGAAGAGGGCGGTGACGTGATCTACGTGACGTATGATTCTACTGACGCCTCTGCATTCCAGATCATCAGGCCGAAGGTTTTAAATAAATTTTGTATACTATCAGCAGCATCACTAAAAACATACGTTCAAACATAATAGTTTGAATATATAAATATATATATATATACTATATATATATTGTATTTTAACAAAGTATAAAAACATAGGAGGCTGTTGCTGTATGTTGTCCATGTTGCTGTAGTAATAAAATCTAAATCAAAAATGATTTATTTATCACAAGATTTAACAATCGCTTAATAATTGTCTTGATCTATTTACATCAAATATTGACGTATTTTTTTTAATTTTAATAATTTACTTATAGTTAAGTTTACGCCGTTTCCTAAGCGCTAGTGCAGAAGAAACGGCAACAAACTACACCGTCCCATTTACACCAATTACTACTTGTATTAGACGTGGACGTTCTAAACAAAACTGTAATGCATAAGTAGGATGATTCCGTGCCTAGCTCTAGCCAGACCTTGTGATAAATAAATCTGTAGTCCTATAAGTCTTTTTGCAAAGTTTCTGTATACAATTTCAAGTGTGAAGCGGTTGCTAAAGAAAAAGGTTGAAGCGGTTCTTAAGATATATTTGTGTTACTTAGGTGGAAGAGAATAAAGTTATGGAAACGTGCGATATATACGACTCTGATCAACTCGTCGATCAACCTATCGAACAACCGATGGACCAACTCGCACTAAATATACCACAACAGGTACGAAATTGTTTCATTCTAAAAATTATTATTTAAAGAGTTCTATGTTATACGCTATTATAATAAATTACACCGATTTTACACTTTTCAGATTTCAATTAATGGCACCCGGTCTCCGCTGCGTTTGCGCATGCGAGACGGTTCCGTACTTGCAGTTACTTCACTAGACGGGGAGACACTTCAGGTCTTATTTAGTGATATAATTTTTGAAAATTTAGTAGTTGGACGGGACAGGGCGTATGGGTTAGGTTAGGTAGTAGGTCACGGTAGTTGCAATTGGCTTTACGGTGTTTCGCTAAATGAGGATACCGGAGACCTTTGAAATTATACCTTAAAGCGGCACTTTTTAAGGGCTTCCGATATGCTCACTCACTCTGCGAAACACAGTACAAGTACCATTACACGCTGAGTATTCTGTGAGCCCGTGGTGACACTTCGGACGAGCCGGCCCAATTAGTGCGTCAGCACATTCAATTAAAAAAACAAATTCAGATAAAATAAACCAGCTACTCTATTTATTTTTTTATCTGAATTTGATTCTAGATAAATAGCTATTTGTCTATTCAGAATAAAATACAGAATCTCATTTTAAATATTATGTTTTGTTATAGTTTATGGTTTTATTCCAGATATTAACTCAAGACGGACAGTCTATCCCTGTAGAGATGAATGAGTATGAAGAACAGGTGCCGGTGAGTGCAAATTTTTTGTTTTAATTTTTTTTATTGTATATCAAACAACGGAGCAGGTGGGTATCCTATATGTTAAGAGATCAACGCCGCCCATTAACAAATGCGCCACAGTCCGCGCATTGGTTGTGTTACCGGCTTTTTACGCCAATCAAGCGGCATTTTTAAGGGCCTCCGATATCCTCACTCACTCAATGAAACAGTACAAGTACCGTTTCACGATGAGCATTCTGTGAACTCGTGGTATCACGACGAGTTGGTCCAGTTAGTGTCTCCATATGTTTGCACCCATTGGAGAGCCTTGCTGTAGTATATGCTGACGCACTAATTGGACCGTTTCGTCGGAAGTGAAACGATACTTGTACTGTGTTTCGCATAGGCTCATCGTGCATTAACTTGCCCGGCCACTAGGTACACTTTTAGGTACTCTTTTAAAATCGTATAGTAACGAGGCTCTCTGAAAATATGTACTCTATTTTATATCATAAATTGTAAATAAATGAACCAAACGCCATAATTTTAATATTTGCAGGATGGCGTAACCGCAAGCGAGGCGACTTCAAGTGAATTGGTAGGCGAGACAGCCCCGCCTGCACACTACTTCAGTATTGTATAGATTTCGACAATGTCGACCTCAGTCCGGGTTCCTGCCTATTTACTATTAGAGAAACTAAGAAAAAATGGCTGATTTTTGTGTGTTGGCTGAATCATCATATAATATGGCGCCACAAATTTAATTGTTAAATTTAAAAAGAAGAATGGTCTGGTGTTGAAGTTTAATGAAAAGTGCTAGTTGCGAGAGTATTTTTTTAACGTATACCTTTAATAGGTAATTTTTACAATACGGCTACTTTGTTGTGATTTCGACAATGTCATAATAGTAGTGATACTTATGAATTAAGATTAAATTATTTTAATAAATATGTTACAGAATCATATTCTGTAATTTTTTTTACTTTAGAATTATTTTAAAGAAATATTTATGTTTTCCTTGCGTCTTTTCTTATTCGCAAAAGCAAATACAAAATAAAATACAAGGACATTATTTATTTTATATATGTATGTGATGTGATTATGATAAATTATATCAACTACGTTTGCGACTTCAATGTAGTGTTTTAGTTTTAAACTGATTCATATAAATTTTAATTTGTATTTGAATATTTTAATTTCCTTCAATTTTATGATGAAATTATATGATTAATTAAATGGATCTCGTTGATTTTATATGATAATTGTAATTTTAATATTTTACAATGTTTGTATATAAGCAGCTTAATTTAATTCAACATTTGATTGAATGTTTATTTGACTGTCGTTTTTAGTTTAAATTTGATTTAGTTGTGCTAAATATCTGATTTAAATGTGCTTTAAAATATTCCTATTTAAATAATATCAAAGATAATTCAATAATACTACGTATTTTAATACCATAACCGTGTCGCGATACAGTGAGTATATATGGTAGTATACTTTGGACAATGTTATATAAATCCACATATATATCATATATAAGGTAATATATGAGTTAAAATATGTGTCTCGATAATTTCCACAATCTCGCTTAAATAAAGTAACGTCTTTTAAGTTAACCTCTTATATCCTTAGTCATCATATGGTTTTGATTTCGAATAAGGTATTTCGTAGACTTTTATTTCTATTATAAATAAGAAATGTGTGGC
>DWCF01001479.1:0-30316 GCA_018230265.1 Delias oraia | reverse complement strand
TATGCTTATTTATTCAAACTATTTGATACCATTACTAAAAAAATCATTTGGGCGGGAATTAATTAAATCTTTGTATGATACTCAGCGTGAAACGGTACACGTACTTTATTTCGCAGAGTGAATGAGGATATCGGAGGTCCTTAAAATGCCGCTTAAGTGGCGAAAAAAGCCGGCATCATCACCATTGCGTAGTCCTTGGCGCGGTTGTTCGTAGGCGGCGGTGTTCACTTATCTTATAGGAGACTCACCTGCTCCTTTATCCGCTATAGTATATCAAATATAAATTTCTTTACATAATATTTTGAAAATATTTGGTGCGTGACATAACCTGTGAAGTGCTCAAAATGCTCAAAATGTTCCATACATTGAGATAATATGAGTATTTTGAGCGTTGTGAGCGCCAGTCTAGTCGAACGCAGCCTATGAAACCTTTTTGGGGATAAACATAACAGCTCCGCTTGGGAAAGAGCAGTGGCTTTTTAATTTGCAAATGTCACCGCACACTGTCCGTTCGAATTAAAGTTTCCGCTTTGAAATGCCTCGTACTACTGCAGGATTTCTGGAATATGCTCTTTCCCGCTGGATTGTGAAACCGATTTTAGACTTATATTTTATAATATTTGTTATTATACGTATAAAATTGATTGTGGATTTTAGTTCACACTATTATTGTTGCAGAAATTTATTTTAGAGAGCGTCGTTGCTAATTGTTTAAATATGTCTACCGTAAAGCGAGAGGTATCGGGTTCGAATCCCTGTCCGAACAATTATAAATTATAATTTAGTCGGTCTCTGGAAAAGCTAAACAGTGGGCGGGCGAGTATCTTAATACTGTCTAGAGCTGCGTTGAAGCATATGCAGACGCTCTAGTTGGGCCGACTCCTCCGAAGTGATACCACGGGCTCACAGAATACTCAGAAATAGTAGTTGTACTTGAAACGGTGCTTCTACTGTGTTTCGCTGAGTAAGCGAGGATATCGGAGGCCCTTAAAAATAGCGCTTAAGTGGCGTAAAATGCCAGCAATACAACCAATACGCGAACTGTGGCGCGTTTGTCCATAGGAGACTCTCCGTAGTCTCCGCACAAATCTGTAGTCCGTTATACCATAAAAAAGTATTCGCTCTACAGTTCGCAATGAATAGCTTCTATCCGACAATGTTCTTAATTGAAAATATCCCGAAACATTGACATTTGTTATTCAAATATATTTCCCGCAATATTCTGACAAAACTCGCGTAAACATTCATTATTATTCTATATGTTAACCACGCTAAGAAATGTTTTGGATGGCTGCATATAATTATGTTTACATAGGAAATAATTTAGGGTTAATTGTCTTTCCACAGAAAAAGAGGCAAAGTATTTTTATTTGGGTCACAGATGTTACCGGTCTTAAAAGTCCCTAAGAGTGGTGATAAAATAATTCGTAGGTACATATTATAAAGTTACTCTTTCCATTCAGATCAGATCAATCCACAACCCGGTTGGTTAAGGACACAGGATTCATTTTATACAGATTCTTGTAAATAGATCGGGTCGGTTAAAAAACTTCTACATACAAAGTTCTTCTACATAGTTTTGTTTGCCACCGATGATATAAAAAAAGGTTTTCATTACATTAATAAAATTAATATAGCCCAGAGAATTCGTATAGAGGGAGACAATTAATATTCCTTCTTAAACAAATGTCAAACAAGTCGAGGAGGCGGACGCAACTTTCGCTTACCAAGTATTCCAACATTTTGCAAGGAGGCTGTCATTGATCTGCACAAACTTTTGAAACGTTTCAGGAAATAGGAGACACGGATCAACATTTATATATTAATTCCAAACCATAATAGGAAAATATTACTTAATTATTTTATAAAAATTACACCCTGACAATTTTTTTATCGCGGACAACAAAGCAAGGATCTTCCTTTATGATATTCAGATAATCACCGCCCATTGACAACTGCGCTACAATTTATGCATTAGAATTGTTAATTTAACTGGTTTACTCACTCACTTTTTACTGACAAATACTGTTTCACGCTGGTATCAAAAACTTCTAAAAGTAAAAAAACATTCACATATTAAACTACAAATTCTAATCTCAAGCTCATTTTTTTTTATTTCAAGTCAATTTACAATATCCTCTATGAGAAGAACCAACAAGAAAGTCATAATATTTTTTATCGACAAATCCGCAATGGCTGGTTCATTTAAGTTAGCTAGTTTAAAAGGTGCTTATGAACTTCTTGTTGTTAACGTGGTGTTGTGTAAGTTGGTGCTTGTGCAAAGTGTCCATGCACCTGTGTCTCTTATGTATTGCTTTATTTTATAATAAGTTTTCTTCATTAAAATATTTTTTACAATATTCTTAAATTTACTTTCTGTAAGTACCGTTATCTCTCTAGTAATTTTAACATTTAAGCGAACACAGTTCGGCAAGAAAGTCTTTTTATTATAAAGTCTTATACTTATTCCTAGTATAAAAATTATGGTGTTCGCTATTTAATTTGAATTTATGAAGATTCTTGCGCTTTTCGTGTTTCCGTAAATGTATAGGGATGCTAAAGTTAATATATTTATTTCCTTGAATAAGTCCTTTAAGAAATTGCGGGGACGCATGATCATACAGTATTTTAACTTTTAGTGAGTGCGGTTAACAGACGCTCAAGCGGCTCGAAAGGCAAACCAATTATAGTAATTACAGAAAGCACACTAGTACGAAGGAATACTGTAATAAAAATTATGTTCCAAAGGCAACGGCCTCCACACGGACCATTAAGTATTTTGATGGTATTTCAGATCATTTGTTAAGGTGCCGTTATGGGGAATTAATGGAGCAATTTAATCAAAGCGGTAATACGGTTCAGAAAACCAACTTTTATAGTTAGAAATATAAAAATCTATTTTATAACTTGCTATTATGCCCTTTAAACGACTATATTTTATTTTTATCCAAACGAGCACGGCTTATATAAGGTAAGAAGTTCTCCGCCCATGAACACTCCCAGCCCTTGAGAAGCCGCGAGTTTGTTGACGGATTTGCAGGAATAAGTGCGCTCTTTCTTTAAAGTTCCTCAAGTCGTATTGAATTGTAAATAGCTCTGCATGCAACTGATGCCTTAAAAAACGCTCAGTTGTGGAACAACTAACATCAGATGATATAGATTAAAACTAGGTGGGCCGTATATCCTCACTCATTCGGCGATTTTACGAGCCCGGGCATCACTTCTGATAATTTTTCGTAACAGATGAAATGCTATTATTTGCATGAAATACGGCGTAATTTGTCTGAGCGTTGAACGCACTGTAACACACGATTTGGGTGAAATAGCCGCAGAGGGTTGAGGGGCGTGTTCGGTAATTGGCAATCGTGAGCAGGCCCTCTCCGAAAACTGACTCTCACTGGATTCACCTTTATTTTTACGACTTATAAAATGGTTTAACTTTATTTTCACAAAACGCTCAAAAAATAACCAATCCAAAATACGGACGACCAAATTGAGCTGATATGTGTAATGCCAATAGTTAACTATAGATTTGGTATATTCTTGATAATTATATATCGGAGGGCCTTGAAATTATTTTGTTATTGTATAGCGGGCGGTGGGTCTCCTATATGGCAAGAGAACACCGCCGTCGAAGTACAACCGCGCCACAGAAGCGGCTTTTTCAAGGCCTCCGTTATCTTCTCCCACTCGGCAAAACACATCCGCACGCTTCGTTGTACCATTCCAATTTGTAAAATTAGCAAGTAGTAATGATAACATTGAATAAAGGCTTCATTTACAGACGTACAAGTAACCAAAACTAAATGTTTACATATTTTGCAAATAAATGAATACTAACCGTAGTAGACCCATGCTGAAGCATATGCTCACGCACTAATGGGGTCGACTTGTTCGAAGTGATAGAGAATACTCAGCGTGAAACGGTACTTGTACTATGTTTCGCAGAGTAAGGATATCAGAGGCTCTTAAAAGTGCCGCTGAAGCGGCGTGAAAAGCTGGCCACACAAACAATGCGTCGATTGTGGCGCGGTTGGTTATGGGCGGCGGTACCACATAGGAGACCAACCTGCTCCGTTGTCCGCTATAGCATAAAAAAATACACCAATGATCTTATTATATTTGACCTTAATTGGCGAATCATTTCAATGATAATTGGAAAGCTGTGTCGAGTGGTTTTTCGAATGAAGTCGGAAAGGTTTTTTCAGTTCCAATAGCATTTTGAATATTCCCAAACATGTTAACGTCCCGTAATATTTTAACCGATCGTTATTCGAAGGCGGAAAATGACTTATTAGATGGGTGATTTTTAAAATATGATTACTGTGTTTCTTTTGTGTATTTTCAACTATTCATTTGTTTTTATTTTTGGTTTAGCGGACAACGGAGCAGGGTTTCCCCTATTAGTTCCAGTTCACGCATTGGTTGTGTTGGCGGTTTTTTGCTTTTAATGCTTTGCTGTTTAATGCCTTAACGGCAATATTAAGGGTCTCCGATATCTGCACTCACTTAGCGATTCAAACCGAATCTTCTCGCTTCAAGGTAGACTTAAAAAAATTTTTTTTTAACGGATTATATGCTGCCGGACAAACTGCCTTCACAGTCTTTTGGGGCTCGCCCTCAATTTTTTTTAGCAACGACTAGTGCAAGGGCATTTCCTGCGAGACACGAACCTCGGTTGGGATCACCGCGCAGTCCACCACTTAACTAACGACACTCACGGCCAAGCATACTTTGAAATGAGTCAGTTAAGTCGTCCATGAATTGTGGAGCGAGTCTTTGAGCAAGATCGTTTTACAGAATTTAGATACGTTCAGAAATGTTTAAGTACCTTTCAGCTTGAAGTATTGTTGAGGTATCGCCCTTAAATTATTTAAGTGCCCTTGAAATGGTCCATATTTTACTGAGAGATAAAATAATGTTGAGGGAGAGAGAGTTTTCTCACAAACAATGCTATTCATTTGTCATACGACTACTTTTGTTCAATATTAATTCGCTTGTTCTTTAAAACTCTGCACGGAACGTGGCGCGGTGGATAATGGGGTTGTAGTAAATGACGGTATTCTCTCACCATATAGGAGGCCATATGTTTTTGTGAAAAATCCAACCGCCTTTAACATGTTTATTATTTGTTACTATATAAGAAAGTTATTTATTAATAATTGTACCTACGATTGATGAAAAACAAATTACATTTTTTTCTTACTATATACACCGGACAACGAAGCAGGTGGGTCTTCTATAAGGTAAGAGAACAGCGCCGCCCATGGACAACTGCGCCTCATTCCGCACATTGGTTTTGTTACCGTTATTTTACGCCACTTCAGCGGTATTTCTTTCATTTAGTATAAGAATAAAATATTAGTAAGAACAATTTAGTATTCTAATAGAAATGGTTCTTACTTATGAATTTTATAAATAACCGTATTAACTCACTTTATTTGACAGAAGTTTTAACCAGATTTTATCCAGAAATATTTAGATATTTGGAAGGTTGTCGGGTCGACTGGTAATTAATTTAAAAAAAAACACATTCGATTCCCAAGCGTAGATTATATTAATAGAATAGTTTTATAAAGTCGTTGAAATTATGAAGTCTCGTTTAATCTTCTTGTAATGCGATTTGGGATTGTAATTTAATAACAATATATCATGTGTTGCTCTAAAAATAGAAATTTTTGTTTAAGTCTGGTATTGATTTACAAATTATATAAAACAAAATAAATAATAAATACAATAATAATAATATTAAAATAATATTAAATAAAAAACGACATGTAAAGTTTATTGTTTAAATTAACAATCCTTACAATAATGTTTTCTTATTTCACCCGTGGGAGAGACCTGACGAGATTCTGACGCACTAACAGGGCCGACTCAGCCGAAGTGATATCATGGGCTCACAGAATACAGCGAGAAACGGTATTTGTTGTGTTTCGCGGAGGGAGGAATGAGGGAGGGAGGAGGTGGCGTAAAAGCCAATACGACCAATACGTGGACAGTAGCGCAATGGCCCATGGTCGGCGGTGTTTTCTTACCATTAAGGAGACAAACCTGCTCCGTTTTCCACTATACTATAAAAAAAACTTCTACTTTGTTTCGCCGAAGGAATGAGGATATCGGAAGTCCTTAAAAATGCCGCAATGCCGCTCTTAAAAGCCATAAAAAGTCGGCAACACAACCAATGCGCTAATTGTCACGCCGTTGTCCTTGGGCGGCGCTGTTCTCTTACCATATACAAGTCCCACCTGCTATGGTATCCGCTATAACATAAAAAAGCTATCTTACAAAGATAAATCTTACGTTACAGAAATACAAAGTGGAAAGGATCAGATACAAAGTTAAACATAATATGAATGTGCACATTCTCACTTAGCCGATGCAGTACCTACTTTCTAAGATTACGAGTAATAAACCGACTCGGATGACGTAACCATTAACTTCATGCTCCTAGCTCACTGAAACTGCTGCTCCTACTCGCATTTACCGTTATTGTGCACCCGCCTACCCGCAATATAGCAATATTGTATAGTTATTGTAATTTTGTAACTTAGTGTAATGGCAATTTTATAAAAATACGAAACTAAACTAAAATAAAGCGTATGCTGACGCACTAATTGGGCTGGCTCGTCCGAAGTGATACCACGGGCTCACAGAATACTCAGCGTGAAACTGTACTTGTACTGTGTTTCGCAGAGTAAGTGAGGACATCGGAGTGGCGTAAAATGCTGACAACACAACCAATGCGCGGCCTGTGGTGCGCTTCCCCGTGAGCGGAGTTGTCTAACCATATAGGAGACCCACCTGATCCATTGTCCGCTATACTATTAATTTAAAGAAAATCTAGTATATTATATTCAATATAGTGAATCAAGAAAGGCCCAAATGATGAACGAAGTGTGCGTGAAAAATAATAAAGGCAAATAATTCGGCATTTTCAATTCGGACGTGGCGTCCGCGAAAATTAGAACTTCTTGGCTTCTTTCCAATTCTCAAATTGAAATGAAGTAGCAATTAAGTTTTGAACTTTTGTACGAAATTAGGACGTCGAAAAAATTGCCTATTGTGTTTCGAACCAATTCTTTTTTCACAACACATTAGTTTTTTTTCTTCAAATATACCGTATGACATTACTAAGTTACACTAATAACTTGTGAACAAAAAATGTAATATTTTTGACCTTTAAGAAGCAAAGAATCTAATCAAATTATGTAGAAAAGGTTCTTGAAAATGCAGCTTACGCGGCGTAAAAGGGCGACACCACAACAAATTCCCGGACTATGCCGCGGTTGTTTATAGGTATTTTTTTAACATATAGGAGACCCACTCTGTTGTTCGCTATATCATAAAATAAGTAATTATTTATAAAACAAGATATAATATTTCAAAGAATCCTGATCTTTTATTCATTTATATCACTAATTTATTATGATTTCATGATTTCTTAGTTCATGCTGAACCGTTTGTAAATTTAATTTTAAAACGTTCATGTGTTCAAGCTAATAGCCAGCTTCTATGTGAACCTACATAATATGTTGTCACCATAGACCTAAAATAACGGTCTACCGTATTCAGTTCAACCCTTCCTAGAATTTCCAAAGAACTTTTTCTCCGTTTTCATTACGACAGTTTAGGTTATCAATTCATTAATATCTCTGAAGAGGCGAGGGTTCACATCCCCGCAACTAATTCCGATAGGAAAAGTGCCGGATCATCCAATGCCCGGAGGTATATTCAAAGGAAGTAGGTTACAGTAATGAGGGTAACATATCCATGCTGACTACCCCAAGGACGTGTCTGTAATGTAAATGTTTAGAGAAAAGTAACAGGACACGTATGCATTAATTAGTATTAAGAGACTAAGCTTTGCCTGTTTCGAAGAACTTTCGAAGAATAGTAAGCTTGACTGATATTTATTTTTTATTTTTTATGAACATAAGGGACAAACGAGCCTCCGACCATGGGCATCCATATCTCCTGCTAGGCGACGGGTACGGTACCGGCGTTTTAGTTTTAAAACTCAGTCTTATTAATTTAGAAATACTTCTGTATAGATATATAATTTAGGAGTTTGTTTTTTGTTCGTCATTAGTAATAAAATTGGCTTTTTATTTTACTCATTTCATAGTGAATAGATCATATATGAAAGCTAAATTTATGGAAGCTTTTAATTTCTGATAGCAAAGAGGTTCTTTGGAGATTATCCTGTTTTGGTACGATTATGATTCGAGATCTTTAAAAGAACGTCCCCTTTAAAAGCCGCAACTCACAAAGAATCCAGCGGGAACATGCAGTATTTTCCTGCTTATTTTCATCTGGTATATTATATAAACAGTTGAAATGTATCCAAGTTTATCCATTTCGATAGTAAACGATCGTACCAGCTAGTATTCGAATGACCCGTTTTTGAGTTGAACTCCGGAAATTCATCATTTTGAACTTCATTTAGAATTTGACAGATTGCCTTTTCGTTAATTTTTCATTAAGTGCACTATTATGTCAATAACGTCGGTTCAGTTACTAAATTTATAACTTAAAAAGGTTTCTTGATGAATTTTCTGATACAATGTATATGTATATACGTAGACAACATTTCCCGACTAATTAAGTATACTTTAAGTACACGCGAAACAGTCGCGTAATTTAGCATACAGTCACAATAATTTATTTTAATTTGTTAACTCATAGACAAACACTTTCTCAAACACGTCTAAGAAATACTACTAATACCGACCTAAGAACAATTTGTTTGTGCGGAAAAGTATTAAATTTTTTAACATTATAACTGAAGCTATTAATATCGTATTCCCAAGCAGCACAATGGTTTCAAAACTCATCTACTTTGGACGACTATAAAATAAAATAAGAATTTTAAAACTTAATTTTATTTATAGAAGGTTCTTATGGTTGGTTATTAAAATTCCTTGAAATGAGATTATTTTACGTAGCCAAATAGGCGGATTTGCTATCAGAATTTCTTGTATTTTTATGGTATATTGGATAACAGGATAGGTGGGCCTCTCTAGTAAAGGAGTACGTCCGCATAGGTCGGCTTTTTACGCCGCTTAAGTGGCATTTTAATGGGCCTACGGCCTACGCTATAGCACCATTTCACGCTGAGTATTCTGTGAGCTCTTTCTATCACTTCACAGTCGAGCCAGTCACTGTCAAGTCCTACCAGGGACCGAATAAATTAAATATTTGTTCGGAACGGGATTCGAACCCGACACCTATCGCTTAATGCTAGACTTAGAAAACCTTTTAGCTACGACGCTCTATAAGTATAGAAAGGGCAAAAGAACTATAAAAACTCAAAAACGGTACTAAAAAAGCTTATTTGTATTAAAATCATTTCAGGTGTCGCTACAAAGTGCCAACGCGGCCCACACGCTTCACAAAGCCTTCTCCTTTTTATTACGTTGTTTACAGATAAATACGTTTTCAATACAGGCCGTGAAATGTTTACGAACGTCAAAACACTACTAAAATTCACACTTCGCTGTTGGAATACAACAGATATATGAAGATCGAGCGTTCTTGTAAGGTACCAGGTTCGATCTCTGCTCGGAATAGATTTTTTGTCATTTATTTGACCTTTAATACGTCTCGACTGTGACCAGATCTTATCCACGGAAGAGTCATACTAACGCACTAATTGGGCCGGCTCGTCCGAAGTGATACCACGGCTTCACAGAATACTCAGCGTAAAACGGTAGGTGTACTGTGTTTCACAGAGTGAGTGAGGATATCTGAGGCCATTAAAAGTGCCGCTTAAGTGGCGTAAAATGCCGGCAACACAACCAATGCGCGGACTGTGGCGCGGCTATTCATGGGCCGCGGTGTTTTCTTACCATATAGAAGACCCACCTGCTCTATTGTCCGCTATACTATAGAATAAAACATCTACACATACATACAAATCATCGCGGTTACAATGTAAGTAGGATATTGAGAGTATGTCGTAACATTTAGCAACCCTCGCCGGAAATGGGACGTTCCGTTAAATAATTCAGGAGCAGTATTATAACTACATTCGTCATATCACAAATGATTGTAACAAATTGAGAACGCAAAACCCGATAGTTATTAGTTTCGCTCGAATGTCGGCTTCTGCGTGACCTTTTACCTGTTCAAAATAAGCTTGCTGATTTATTAAATCATGGAGTTGTTTTCCAAATTCAGTTAACGTTTATAGAACATATAATTAATATGTGCTAATTTTTATCTTTAAGGTATTTTGTACCGAGCACAACCATTTTGTGGAATCAGCTACCTGCAAAGATATTTCTAAACCAATACGACTTCGGGACCTCAATCAAACAAAGAACGTACCTATCCCTTAAAAGCAAGCAACGCACTCGCGCCTCTATAACGGGTGACCATCGGACAGATCGGCCAGAGGACTCTTGTCCTAGGTGATCCTTCAGCACTTTTGCCACCGTTTCCATAAAAAAACTGTAAAAACTTCATCTGTAGTGTCTAGTAGTAGTCTTAGTTCGATTAAAAATGTTTCATTTAATCGTATTTGTAAAGCATTTTATTCGAAAAAGTAAAAATACTATACCACTCTGACGTTTTGCAAGCCTGTGGTATCACTCCGGACTCGCCAGCATATGCTACAGTGTTCATCTCCCATGGACAAGATAGTATACTCACCCGACTGTAAACCCATTTTAAAGAGGATATACAATTTATAGAAATAAAGTATAAATTAAGACTTGGACCGAACCCAATTTTTACAAAATTTTTATATAATTTACGAATTTTTACAAAACCATTCCTATATAAAGCTTTTAAAATTAATTAAATCAATGTTTTATATAAAAAATTATTAAATGTATTCAAAAGTATCGTTGTTACGTAATAGTAAGTAAAACTTACGAAGAAACCTTTTTGTACAATCTTCATTGGCTACGACAGAAATCTGTCAAGTTTAGGATGATAATTTAGTCAGTTCACAGAAAAGATCAGTTAGAGTATAATCGTTAAAGCATCTTATTAATCCATTGTGGCGTAGCTATGCGCTCAGATCAGTTTAAATATAACCAAAGATAACGTCATGAACATGATCTATCAAAGCTTTCAACCAACTTTGATAAATATTATAAAATTGCCATTGAAAAATATTAATTCTTGAACTGTCAAATTTATTATTCCAACATTATACAAATGAGAGGGAGAAATATTTTCCGTAATATCTCCAAGGAAATGAGTACTGCTTTTGTTTTTAAAATAAGCTCAAATAACACCGTCTTGGATAAGAACTAAGTTATTATGGATTACAGTATTGCTTGGAGAGAGGAGTCTTGGGACTGGCGATTTCAATATATTTACCAACCTGAAGTAATCTTTGCTATACTATGATTTCATATATAAAGAGTCATTTTAATTGAAAGAAAGGTGACAATAACGTGATATCTTTCCTTACATAAATTTAATTCTCCTCATAGTCCTTATACAGAGGACTTGCCTGAAAGAAGACAAAAAAAGGTGGGCCGCGGGTACTGGGCTGGCCTTATACGGATGGGTATACTCTATTTTGAAGGGTTTCAGGTTGTAGTGATTTGGAAAATAGCATATATAATATATAAGCAGCATATATTTTAAATCGGATTTTTTCCATAGACTGTTAACTGAGACTCCAGATTTTAATTTTCACTTATGTGTACTTATTAACAGCACATAATAACCTACTGTTACAAACTCAAATCTGAGATAACCAGCCATATAAGACTTTTAATTCATGCATACGCGTATGCGAAAATATTTTAAGGGGTAGGTATAAAGTGTCTGGCTATGACACTTCTAAGCCGTGCTCAGAAATGAAAGCGAATGTACAAATTGTATGTATTACGGCATGTTTAAAAAGGTCTCATGCAAAAGCCGCCCAACTTAACTGTGCGTAAAATCTGCCCGCATTTAGGCACCGCGATACAAATCTAAAACATTTGTCATCCACAAACTGCTGTTTCAGGGTTATGGTACGCGTTTATTCCTTCCGCTAATCAATTTATGCTCACTCCACGTAATTTGCTACTTTATTACGTTTGTTTCTTACCAGCGGATCAATTTAATGCTGATTATTCAGCTGTTACTATATCGCCACTTTATGGGACTTTTTGTTTGTTTGTTCACTTTATCTTTGGTACCCACGACATGATGAGTTTCAATATATAGATATTTTATGGTGTAACGGATAACGGAGCAGGTTTGTCTCTCTTATTGTAAGAGAACACAGTCCGCGCTTTTGTAGTGTTGCCAATTTTATACGCCGTTTAAGCTGCATCGTTACACGGTGGTATTCTGTAAGTGTCTGATGTAACTTCGTAATAGCCAGCCCAATCAGTACCGTACCATATGCTTCAGCATGGTTCTTCCACGGGCGCGACAGTATCAGTACACTCTCGGCCACTGTCAAGCCCTACCAGAGGCCGAACAATTTATTAATTAATTTATCGCTTCATAATATACTTTTAAAACCATTTAGCCGTGAGGCTCTCATTCTTGTTAGAGATATTCCCTCTACGATTGTCAAAATGTAAGGGAACAATTGAAAAGCTATGATGTAATACCATTTAGAAATGGGATTCACGCCGTCGGTACACAAAGCACTCCGATAAAGTTAATCGCTCGTTTCTTATTAAGCTGTGTAGCTCTAATTGATGACTCATTATATAATGACCACACATTATTTCCGACAGACATTGTGTAATATATATATGAAACGGGTAAGTTATGCCAATTTTTAATGGTATAGCAGACAACGGAGCAGGTGGGTCTCCTGTATGGTGAGAGAACGCCGCCGCCCATCACCAACCGTTGTTTTTGTAAGTAAATGCACACTTCGAAATGCAAACACAGTACAAGTAATATTCCATGCTGGCTTAAAGTCAGCTTGTTGCGTTAGTCAAAATCTATTAGTGCGTAAGCATATGCTTCAGCGTAGATCTCCAACGGAGAGACAGAAATCACTCGCCCGACCACTGTCAAGTTCTTCCAAATGTATATAATTAACTAATTAAAAAAAGTATTCAGACCGGAAATCGTACTCGGTACCTAATGGTGCATACAGATTGATGAAACGTAACATGCAATGGGTCATGCAAGAATAAATTTTTCCGTATACATTGCCTCAATGTAAGGCATGAAAGGTAACAAACACGTTTTTAAATCGATTCTCATATTTTGGCCGTTGTGCGCACGCGAACTGTGCATTTCACGCGCACGCTACGATCGTATCAAGTCCTGCGAAAGCGATCCGTGATTTGTCGCTTTTTTCGACGAACACAAAGGGCTGTGTGGCGGAAACGGACGTGCGTAGAGAATGCGCACAAAATAAATGAAAGACAGAATGTTGCATTGCAAGTAACGTTTCACTTATCTGTACGCACCAGAAGATGTTACGATAGAAGACGGCTCGAGGCTCTTAAAAGCTACAATAAAATAAAGGCCAAAAAGGGGTGTCCATGAGCGGAGGACCGCTTGCCGTAGGTGAGCCTCCTGCTCTTTACCCACCGTTCTTATAAAATAAACATATAAAAAAATATGTTACATCTGATTGGTGTCTAGAGTTATTTTAATAAAATCTCAACTTGACAGAGAAACGTTTCGGGGATGAAATAATGTATGAATGGGAGCTTCAAAAGTTTGAATTGTTAATTGACTAAAAGTGTAATAAATGTTACTTGATGTTATCAGCAGATAATTGGTGTTCTCGGGTCGGGAGGGATGAGGGCTTATTAAGAGTTTTGAGAGGGAATACGTGTAATTTATCGCGAGGAACTTTTACTCTATTTATTGAGAGAGGTATGTCATAACTTACATCGATAAAAGACAAAGTTGATTATAAAATCAATTATTATATATGAAAAGAATAATTGATTTTTTTCAAAATGAATCCATGTTGGAGCATATGCTGAGGAACTAATTGGACCGGCTCGCCCGAAATCAAATCAATCAAAGCCACGGGCTTCCAAAATGCTCAATTTGAAACCGTTTTAAACTGTGTTACCCTGAATGAGACCGTGGTATCCATTCGGACAAGCTGGCCCAATTAGTGCGTCTGCATATGTTTCAACATAGCTCTCCCACGGGTGCGACAGTGTTAAAACACTCGCCCGGGCAGTGTGAAGCCCTTCCACAGGCTAAATAAATTATAAATTAAATTATATATGTCCGGGCCGTGATTCAAAGACGGTACCTCTCGCTTCATAGTACACTTTTAAAACCATTAAGCTACGACTTACGAGGCTCTCAATGCTATGTTACTGAGTTACTTTGTACGTTACAAAGTACGTCTTAACATAGAAGTATGAGTTATGAACATCTTAAGAAGTACACTGTACAGACTGTTCACGAAGACACGAAAATTTGAGAACACTCAAGAACCCAGCACTATAATTCATTGTGTTTATCTAATATAGTAGTTATGGATGGAACGCAGCCAACTTAGGTCTGTACTATAATTGAATTTTTAATAAACAGATATTAAATCCTACTATGTTATTTAACGAAAAACCTTTAGAATATATTATAATTACTTAATTACCTGCATTGGATCAAAGCGTTATCGGATTGCAAAATGAAGCATTTGGCGCAGCCGGACTCGTCCCACGTCTTAATAGCTTCATAATACACGTGTAAGCTTGTATTGTGGTTGCTACCTAATATTCTTATTCTCAAAGTGTGACATCATTTACAAAATGCTTAACACTTTAATATGTTTTATCCGACAGGTATGCATGGAAGTCTAAGGGGGAGACCTATGTCCAGCAGTGGACGTATTACGGCGGAAATAATGATGATGCTTTATCGCACAAACGTCCTTTAATAGTTTTTTATTAAATGTAAATTGGTAGTGATTTGGCATTCAGAAACAAGTTTGATAAGAAACCTGGCGAAAAAGAATTAGCGCCTGGCGATCTTGGCGAATTTGAGGAAAATATAAAAGAATTGTTGAGTTTTCCTAATTACATATGTCTTGAAAGTCTCACATATCAATTTTGTAGATCTCTGGGCTACTGATGGAAGCCTTTTAGATATAAGTCGTTTCACAATGAGTTATCATGTTTATGTACTATTCTTTGTGTGACTAATTAAGGGTTCAGCTGAAGTGGCCCGCGCTTAGCACTGTCACTGTCCAAGAACGCAGTCTCAGTTTGCTTTTAATGCCGAGTGATCTTAAAACGTATGTTAAATTAAATATTAAATCTAGTTTATAGTTTGTATGAATCGAGAGCTATTGAAAATATTTTTACTGTCGTTTCTATATTGTAATTGAACTTAGTTTTACATAACTGTAGATTTTAATATTAATATTACATACTTGTTTTTTTTCTAGTTGATTGCAAGTGAACGATTTCTTCAACAAAATTACCGCCTATTTGGGTTGATTCCACAAAAACAGGATTGCGTGATAGGTGACCCACTGATTTGCTATAATTACTTTTTGATTGTCAGTTCTTCATGGAGTAATTGTTTTCTAAATGAAATATCATCCACGATAAGAAAAATGGTCTAGTCATGGTTGTGCTTTATACTTTAGTGCAACGCATTATTATACGAATATACTGGCTCATAGAATACTCAGCTTGAAACGGTACTTGTACTCTTGTACTGTGTTTCACTGAGTGAAGATATCGGAGGCCCTTAATAAAGCGGCGTTTGTCCATGTGTGACGATGTTCTATACATATATAGGAGACCTATCTGCTCCTTTATCCGCTATACCATAGAAAAAAACTTCACATGAGTGTTCTTTATCTTTCCATGAACTAAGATGAAGACCTCAAGCATAAAACATTTATACACGATGGTGAATTTACAATACTATTCTTATATTTCTTCCAAAAATTCAGCTTTTCTACCTCTTAAGGCGGGAGAGCAATACTGAAGTATATGCAGACCCACTAATAGGACTATTGGCCGGAGGGATATCAATGGCTTGCAGAATAACAGCGTGAAGTCGTACTTTTACGGTTGAGCTGAGTGTTGCTGTTACGGCCAATATAGTTACACTGCTTAAACGTCGAAAAAAGCCGTCAACACAACCAAATGCAGTTTTTAGGGCGGTCTTTTATGAGTGACAGAGATTTTTTGTTTAAGAATACTTAACTATTATTTTATTTTAATTTCATATATATAGATATAGGGATATAGAAAATTTCCTAAGTTTTTCATTACGTTCCAATTTACGACCGTAATCGCCGCTAGCGAGGACAAAGGCCGGTTTCTATTCCCAGTCTCATGTCGGTGATATAGCTTTCGGCCTCTAAGACTTACTTCCTTTCCGTGACCAAGGCTCGCAGCTCTTTCCATCGCGCGGCGGGACATCCCATTGCGTTGTCCGGTTATGGTGCCAGATGTATTGTAAAAAATGACATGTCATACATTTTCCTATTATTACATATATTATTTATACATATTTATTTGTTGTAGGCAAAGTTGGAAACAATTGAGAGTTTGAACAACCTCTTAACACTATAGAACACATCTTGCAACATACATATGTAATATCCCACTCGCTGCTCTCAGAAAGTAGTGATTCGAATTGAAACATTCCTTCCGCAGTCAGGCTACAACGGAACCGGACGTAAATGATGCAAAAGCACGCAACGCTGAGCGGGTCACATATATATTTGAGACATACATTACAGTTGTCGCCCTCTACTGGCAGCAGTTCGTTCTTTAGGGCCGTGAAAGTTGCTTCGGAAAACCGAAAGGATATTTTCAAGTCCACGTGTAGTTTTTCTTTGTTTCACTGCTGTCTCGCCGTCTGAAGACCGATTTAAGTGAGAGTCATACGAAAGGATCTCGCTGCGAAGTATTGCCATTTCCTAATGCAGTGTTTTTATAACTAAAATCTTTTTTTGCTGTTTATTTTATTATGGGGTTCGTGAAAATTGTCCTTGAATTCTAAGGGATCCGTGGCTGAAGTAAAAGTCCGTGGCTGGGCATCGTTTTAGAATTATGACATTCAAGAAATATGAACTTATTTATTTTCTAGTAGGATAATACGAAAGTAAGAATAAAATAAATAAAATAAAGATATAAATAAGTAGGATAATATAGTAGGAAAATTTATGTATAGCGAGAAATGGAGCAAGTGGGTCTCCTCTATGGTAAGAGATTATCGCTGCCCATGAACAACCGTGCCAGCATCAGCGCTGTATTTATGTTGCAACTTTTTACGTCGCTTTAACTTTATAGTTTCAAGTACCGCTGAAATCGTCACTCACTCATCGAAACAGTACAACGACTGTTACACGCTGTTTGGTTTTGGAGCTGGCGGTATCACTTCGGAAGATCTGGCCCAATTTGTACGTCAGCATATGTTTCCGCATGGCTAACGTAAATACATCATGGACGTTACATTAGAATATAATGCAAAAGATTGCAATCTGAATTGATTAGATTGTCAATGTTAAAATCTGCTGCAAAACATCATACAGATCTCTTGTATGTGTTGTGTTCCTTAGTGGATTATTAAAGTAACTTTACTTAGTTATTGAATTTTTTAAATAAATATTGTGTTTTAGTTCTAGCCACGAAAAGACAAAAAAATAAGCGATCTTATTCTATCACGTACTGACACGTGTCTGGCACCGCTAAGTATTATTAAAAGATTAAAATTGCACAACATTAAGCAATAACATTTAATTGTAAATTCGCGGAACCAATTGTAAGCGGCCTGCCCGAAGTTGGGGCGAATTGAAAGAAATAACTCTTCATTTATCCCTTCCTCTCCAGCAAGCGCAAACATAATTACGAGTAGCGCTCTCGTCCGCCATTCATTTCAGCACGTCGCGATCTTTAACGGAGTTTGAACAGGAATTTTACGTTTGACTTTATTACTGTTGTTCAAAGTTAAAAAAATCAGAATCCCGTTTAAACTATTAAAGTAGGCTTGGATGATACGCTTACTAGAGAAAGTGAACCTTTCCCCTTTCACTCTAGCCCCAGTTTAACGCGGGTGCGTTGGTGGCACTTATGGAATAGGTACGCTTTTAGAAAAACCCTCATTTGTGATACCTTTGAAATTTCACTGCACATAGCTGGCGGTGCTTGGCAAAAAATGCCTTAAAAAGAGGTGAACATGGAGGTGATACGGATGAAACTTTGTATTGTACCTGAAATTTTTATTTTTATTTATTTATTCAAAGATACTTATTATAAATATTATGGACAATTATAAAATCTATTATCAAAACTTCAGTACAAAGTAAAATGTTTGCTCTTTACAATTATAAAATTAGACATTCGCCCTTCTCCGTGACGAAAAGTGAACCCTAATGTCACACAGTAATAGAACCAGGCATGTCCCAGCTATCTTCACGCTGTAAAATCCATTGGTATTAAACTTGAAAATGTCAAGTCCTTTATAGCAACTAGATTGCGCGTGTGAGGACGATTGTGGTTCAGTTATATTAAAAGTAAATAAACATTTAATATAAGAAATCAAAATTCAGAATCGCGATATTTAAATTTTTCAAAATAATCTTATCTATTATTTGTACAGTGTGGGTGTGTGTTTCAATTATTTGAATAACAGATCAGAACATTATTAAGTTTGAGAGCCTCGTAGTTTAATGGTTTTAAAAGTGTAGTATGAAACGAGAGGTATCGGGATCCAATCCCAGTCCGGACAATTTTTATTTTATTTACAATTTATTAGGTCTGTAGAAGGCCTTGACAATGGCCGGGTGAATGTCTTAATATAGCATATGCATATGCTGACGCACTAATTCGGCCAGCTCGTCCGAAGTTATACCACGGGCTCACGGATTACTCAGCGTGAAACGGTACTTGTACTGTGTTTCGTAGAGTGAGTGAGGATATCGGAGGCACTTGAAAGTGCCGCTTAACACAATCAATGCGCGGACTGTGGCGCGGTTGTTCATGGGTAAGATTGTTTATGGTAAGAGAACATAGCTATGTTCTCTTACCATATAGTATACCAACATGCTCCATTGTCCGCTATAGAATAAAAACAATAAAAAATACAAACTACGTAGCAATAAAATCAAAGCCAACTAATTTAAGAAAGGCTAAATTGTATGATCAAACATCGAGACAGAATATAAAGTTTTATCCGTAGCTTCTCGATGTTTATTGTTCCACAAATGATGGGCTAAGAGTGATCATTGGCGGTGAATCATTTATCCCAGGTGAACCTCCAGCTCGTTTATCTCTCGATATGTATAAAAATATTTTTTTTCAAACAAATGTCGCTAATCATAAAGTCCATTGCTGATTGTTAAAGCCTTATTTCAATGTTTTCCATAAATCTAAACAGATCATTCGCAAAATGAAATGCTAATACTGTTCTGATTGAAATCGTTATGACAAAAGATTCACAAAATAGACAGAATAATTTTACAATTTCACTTTATTTTTCAACAAGGAAAAACATAAAATTTCGTCAAAACAACTCTTGATTTCTAATTGAAGTAAAAATATTGTTATTATAGACCTAAGTCTCTCCCAATGTAATTTTTTTCCGCATTGGTCAGATGACATATTATCATATGTAAGGGAGATTGGGGACATTGCCCACACACGTATAAATAAATAAGGGGCTCGTACGTGGATGATCTTGTAAGGTACCACTTATTATTATTTTATTGTATAGCGGACAACGGAGCAGGTGTGTCTCCTATATGGTAAGAGAACACAACCGTCCTTGAATAACCGCGCCACAGTCCGCGCATTGGTTGTGTTGCCGGATTTTTGCGTCGCTTAAGCGTCACTTTTGAGGACCTCCTATAATCTCACTCACTTTACAAAACAGTAGAAGTACCGTCTCACGCTGAGTAATGGTATCAGAGATCCATTAACTATCACTTCTAAGGGACGACTGGATACTTTAAAAATATCACTACAGTACAATCTGAACAGAACATAATTTTATTTGTATATTTATTCGGTATTTGTAAATGCTTGGTATAAAATCCGGCACCAAACCCACGACACAGCAGGGGCTAGGAGTGTCCATGGGCGGAGGACTGCCTGCCCTAGGTGAGTCTCCCGCTTTTTTGCCACCATTTGTATATAAAAAAAGTATATGTTGATGTTATTCATCGAAAGAAGTATAAATCTTGTAACTACCTCCAAATGCAAACCAAAGGAAAAATCTGTAAATACATAACTGTTTTCATACAATTTGATCGAGCAATTCGCGTCACCTACAATACACTACGCTTTTGAGAAAACATTGCAGAATGAAGTCGCACGTGCGCAGTTGCTGTTTACCTACAGATATTAGTTGCCATAAATTGTCGCATTTCGCCGTTCGTTTTGAAAACAATTGAAACGTTAACTCTCAGCGGGAACTGAACTGGGGAAATGTGCTCCCTTCGTGGTAATTAAATAGCCCGCGCTGAATTTGGAGATGATAGATAGATATAGACGTTGATTCTACATACAGAAGCAATTTTATAGTGTATAACAATTCAAACGGACATTTAATTGTAAAAAATCGTCACCGCTAATGGACATCCGCGTCACAATGCAGGCTTTGTTTCTGTAACCGCGTCTTTACGTAACTATAGCGCTATCATCGCAACTCAGTACTAATATAATTTCTCGATGGCGCACGAACGCTGAACAAACATACCCAATTAGTGCATCAGTATTTGTGTCAGCATTGCTCTCCCTCGAGGCCTATAGTGTTAAGACGTTTCCCTGAAGTTTTCAAGTCCTCCTTAAGACCAAATATGATATATAAATTTTACAAAATCTATTTAGATCGGCAATCGAACCTGTTACCTTGGGCGACACAGTAGCTTACAAAACCACTCAGTTACGAAAGTTTAGCCGTTTTAGACATCTTAGTGCTTTAAATTTAAGTTATATTCATAAAAAATTATAATAAAAACAAAATACAGGCTTTGGCAGCATGTGGTAGAAATAATGAATAAAGTTTTATTAAGGCTCTTGTATCTAATTACTTACAAACTTATTTAGTGGAGTTATTTATCTGCGGACTTATGTGAATGCTTGCGTTCTTAGGCCCAATAAAGTCTGAATAAATTTGTAGTTCGAGTGGGCTCGGAGGAGTTCTTGCTGAGGCTTATTTACTGCCCTCTACGCCTGACATTACTTGAGGCTCGTTTAGATAACAATTTCTTTTCTTTATTATGATATACTAGTAAATTTTTTTATATGTGTAGAGAGATTACTATTGCTTAATTTGATATTGGCCGCGATTGGCTGTGAACTGCACTGCCTATGAACGAAATGTCCAGTTATTTTGTATGCTGAGTGATCTTATAACGTAATTTCTTTTAATTAAATGTTATGCTAAATCAAATACTAAAATTAGTTTATAATTATAATTTGTATGAATCGAGAAGGTCATCAATAGACTTTTTTTGTTGTACAGCTTAATTTAAGTGAAAGTTTTGTTATTGGACATACTCAATTAATAAAATGTACCTATAGAGAAACAAATTCTACTATACTGTTACACCCTAAACTTAGTTTTAAATAAATTTCTTATATATTTTGTATTACTATAAATACTTTTAAAATACTTATAGTTAATATATAAAAATTAATTTAAAATTATTATACGCATGTCTTTCTGTATATTTCGCTCAGTTGAAAATAAAGAAATGAGAGAATATTTACAATGCACAGGGCCAATTAACCGAGGTAAGCCTCCTGCTCGAGTGCCTCCTTATTTTTATAAAAATTGTAATGAAACAGTCACAGATAAAATAATAAAATTAATTTCCAAGTAATATAACACATGTCAAGATTCTATCAAATCTTGAAACGAGTAATGAAAGAATCTATAAATAGTATGAAATAGTAAAAGGATTTTTCTCTCCGATTACGTAAATCATCGAATGAAGAGTGCTACGCCTACGACCAAGCATAGTGCTACGGCAAAGTGACATACAATTGCGTAGGCGATGCCATTTAATTCTTCATTAAAATAAGTTCTATTCTATCAAGCGATCCGTGGGCGTAACTTATTTAACCATTTTAAAAAATAGGTATGATTTAATTATGAGTTTGTTAAAAAGCTGGCACCGCACCAGCAGCCTAACAGGCGTCGTATGTGACCTTGGCCAGTGGTTCACTTGCTAAAGAGTATCTTTTCTGTTAGCCTGTTGTTACCAATTAAATTACATAAGAGTCTTATGGCTAAGCTCTCTTTAAAAAGTATTGGTTTCGATTTTCGATTCGAATGAATTTAATAACTTATATTTTACCTTTGACAGGGCTTGACAGTGGCCGTAAAAATGACTTAATACTTTCCCGTGGGAGAGCCACGCTGAAGCATATTTTAAAAGATAATTTAGGGCAGCTCATCTAGAGGAGCGTGGACTCATAAAAACCAACGTGGTATAGTAAATACTATATTTCGTTGATTGAGGATACTAGAGTAAACATACCTGTTAAGCGCAAGAAGCGGACAACACAACCAAAGCGCGCATTATCATGATTTTTTCTTTGGTTTTCTACATGTGTAATTGTCACTTGTTTTAATTCATTTAATGGCTTTTAGAATTACTTGAATTCAACCATAGCTGTTTCGACATCTCGTACTTAAGCTTTATAAAAGTTTGTCACGGCAAAAACGTTCTCCACTAAAGAGTGAAGGAAAAGGTCGCTCCTAAGGAGCGTCATCAGTCTTGAGGGCGCCCAACAACTACAATCGATATCCAATGCTTAGTTTAGCTTCAGCAAAAACAACTCCCTTCTAACTCATACAACTTCTCAGTGTTTGCGAAGTTTGCACACACACGTTTCAAATGAGCCGATAACACTAATATTTCACCATCGAACATCGAGGCAGAAGACA
This sequence comes from Delias oraia, assembly GCA_018230265.1. Lineage (NCBI taxonomy): Eukaryota > Metazoa > Arthropoda > Insecta > Lepidoptera > Pieridae > Delias > Delias oraia. The sequence goes on along the minus strand of DWCF01001479.1, from coordinate 7,504 downwards.
AAGCTTCATCGTTTTCACTTTGATGTTTGTCGTTCCACAACTGACCGTTTTAAGCCATTTTGTGCCGCGCAAGTCTCTGTGAAGTCAGCTGCCAGCAGAGCTATTTCCAGACCAATACGATGCGGGATGCGGGGACCTTCAAGAAAAGAGCGTACATATTCTTTAAAGGCCGGCAACGCACCCGTTGCTCTGTAAGGGCTAGGGGTGTCCACGGGTGGAAGACCGCTTACCCTAGGTGAGCCTCATGCTCGATTGCCATCGTTTCCATAAAAAAAAATAATGTTGAAATATTTGTGGATGGTATATCTTTTATGTTCCCATGTGGATAATAGCGGGAAACGTGATTTTCGTTGCGTTGTCGGATTTTCACATCGTTAATAGATTTCCTTTTTAATAACGTTTATATTTTTTAGAATACAAATAATAATTAATGAATAAAAAATAATACATAGCAATAGTATTACTTCTGATATCTAGAAATCTCAATTAGTAATCGTGAATAAAAATCGACCAATTTGCGACAGAATCCTTTCGTGAACGTGTGGCAAATACAGGTGACTTATACAGTATTGTTTAAGACAATACCAAATCTAAGATACGTAATTGACTGATAAAGATTTAGTTCTCTTATGAAATGTGAGCCAAAAAAAACACGTGGCTACATAAATTTTAAGCAAATTTTATATTTCAGAAACCATTGTTTCAGTATTAAAAAGTATCCATTATGAAGTTAATATTATATCTCAAAATCGGTCCCCAAATGAGATAGGTACAAAGCACAAAATACTCGTCGAATACATAAAGAAAATCTTTCTATTTGGATCGTTTAATAACAAATAAATTATTAAACCTAGAAGAGCCTTCTTAAAGCATACGGAGACGCAATGATTCGTCCGGCTCATACAAAGCCCGGAAGATACCTCGGGCTCACAGACAGCGTGAACATTACTTGTGCTGTGTTTCGCTAAGTGAGCGACGTCCTTGAAATTAGACCGCTCAAGCGGCACTAAAAGCCTGCAACACAACCAAAGTGCGGATTATGGCGTGGTTGTCCATCGGCGGCGGTGATTTCTTATTCTCCGAGCTTGAACATAGATGATTGAAGTGTAGTGTGAAAAGTTTTAACGCCCACTTAAGTAGGCCAAAAACCTTCAATCGGTCTGTTACGCTACTTAAAGCGAACTTTACAGCATTAAAAGTTAAAATTTAAACTCTATTTACCGACTCTTAGGCGTGGGTATCTCGGCGAAGCTCTTAAACTATACTTTAATTCTGATAGAATAACTCAAGATACTTTAGAACCTTTTGGACTAAAAATATTAAAAATCTTATTTAGACTTATTAAAAATTTGTATCAAAATGAGAAGACAATCGAGGAGGAAATTTCCCGTAGGATAAGCGGTCATCCGTCCTTGGACACTCTCAGTCACTGCTTAGACGCGGGTATCTGAGTTTTTACAATCAATACAATCATACAATGATAAACAAAAACTTACAAATTTATCTTATTAGTTTATTATTAAAATTATTGGTATATAAGCTAATTTATAATTCTATTATAATATAGATCTATATTAAGGGAAGTTTGAATAACTCTTCGACGCTGTAAAATAACTCCATCAATAACCACTGTTTGATTTTGTATTTAAATATTTGGGCGGAAACTGCATTCTCCTTTAGGGATAGAGACGCTCTTTTTTCAAAGGTCGTATTATAAATCGTATTGGCTTAGAAATACTTCTACAGGCAGCTGATCCCTTAGAGTGTTGTTACACGGAACGTAATGCTGTAAAAAAACCGCTCAGTTATGTAAGGACAAACATCGAAGTGTGGAATGTGAAAAGCAAGCATTCAGTTCTATGCCTCACCACAAGATGAAAACGATATTTAAAAAAATTACACAATCAGAAACAGCAAAAATATTTTAAGAAAATTGAGAGCCTTGTAGCTAAATGGATAATAAGTCAACCATGAAGTGAAAGGAATCGGGTTCGAATCCCAGTCCGGACGATTAGGCATTAAAATTTAGCCAAATAAAAATTGGGCGGGCTCGTCCGAAGCGATAGAAAGTATTAGATTACTAGAATTTAAAATTATAAGATTATTAGAATACTCAGCGTGAAATAATAGTTGTATTATAATCGGATATCGGAGACCCTTAAAAAGTGCTGCTTAAACGGCGTAAAAAGCTGGCAACATAACCAAAGCGCGGATGTGGCGCGGTTCTCCATGGGTGGTGGTATTCTCTTACCATATAGGAGACCCACCTGATCCGTTATTCGCTATACCACATGGAATATGCATTTGATTAATATAAAACCATTACGAATGACTGTTTTCATTACTCTTAAATACACCCGGATTTAGATAAAATAAATCCCAATAGAATTACAGTGCATATATTTTACGAAATATTTTGTATAACATCATCTTTCAATCAAATAAAGTTCCTTGAAGTTTATCTATGCATAGATATACTTTTTCAGTAGTTAAAAGTTATCACTTACTTGCATTAAATTAATTAAATAGAAGGGTCTCCATGGGCAGAGAAGGGCCTAGTTGAGCCTCCTACTGCGGTTGGAAATGGTTCCATAAAAATATTTTATATTTCTATAAAACTAATTCTGAACGCAGAAAAACTAACTGAACCCCGAAAAAGCTAACCAGAATAATAAAAGGCGAATACTCTGACCATTCCCAATGACAAATGGGGATATTATGTGAAAACAGAACTGGACTACATGACATTCACTTTTTATGGTTTGTATAATGGAAGATGTTTCGTCCTGTATACGCAATTCAGCTGGTCTTGTGACGTAATATTTTTATACAGGGACTTTAAAACTTCACAGATCACCCGTGATTAGGAGCCAAATGGAATACAGGAGGCTCTATAAAATTTGATTATCCTTTTCTCATTTGTCAATGTCAAAGATGCTCGGGAATGGAAGCAAAAGCCATTACTATAATCGCGTCAAAGTCACAGTGACGTCACAAAACATGAATATTATTACCAACCATTGTCGGTCGGGCGGCGCGTTACGTCATCACGATGACGTCAGGGAAGCCTTTTCCAATAACAAAGGCATGTAATGCGTTTATTTTTCCAAAAAAGGTGTCTTGAAATTGACTAATTTCCTTTCTTATTAGCAAGTTGTTTTTTATATTTTTTAATGTTTTAAAAGAAAACATTTTAGAATACTCAGCATTATTCTGGAAGTAAAATCGTGGAAATTTTACATGTGGCTTAAAGAAAATGTTCACCGATAATTAATCACGTTTCACAAACCTCCTCACTCTTAGATAATAATACAGCACATAATTTGCTCAGTGTTACTATGGCGCCAAATCTTAATATTTACATTTACAAAATAATAATAAATAACAGCTATTCACAAGCTTTTCTTAACGTTAATAATGAATCGTCTTACAAAATTGTAATTCATAGAATTTCCCAAGTGATTTTAATTAGTAATTATACTAATTTTTGTAAATTTTTACAGTTTTAAAACGCTTGGTTAACGTTTTTATCGCCTCTGACGAAGACAAGACAAAATGGCGTCTGCGTCTATGAATAAAGCTCAGCGAATGATGTCATAAACTGTCATCTGTATTCATTGTCACGGAACTACTTGAGATAAACTAAATTATTCAATAACTGGGATACATAGTCAACAATCGACACACATTAAGATTAATAGATAGACAGGTGCATATTTAAATAGAATTATCGAAAATTATAAATAATGAAGCATGTGCTGGCGCACAAATTGGACCGGCTCGTCCGAATTGATAACACGGGCTCATAGAATACTAAGCGTGAAGCGATAATTGTATATTTCGTTGAATGAGTGAGGATATAGGCCCTTTGAATTATGCCTCTTAAGGGGTGTAAAAAACTAGCAACATATCAAAGCGCAGATTATGGCGCGGTTGTCTATGAATGGCTGGGTTCTCTTACCATTTAGGGGATCGACCCACCTGCTCCATTGTCCGCTATCATACAAAAACTAATAGTCACGAAATTAATAGAGAAAAAAAAAAAAATAATATTTTGTAGAATCGTTTTATTGTATTATGCACAAGTTTATATTTCTACTACATTATAGTTAAACGAAACGATACATTTCTTTTTTATATATGGAAGGAGGTCCGACTGACAATTTACGCATGGATATTATTGGCGTGGTGCCAAAATATTTATGCCAAATTCGTAACATGCTAAGTAATAAATCGAAATAAATTGCGTCCCTAACGGAAGCCTTTCGCTTCACATAAATTGTGTCCTGTTTTCTTTAATAGTAGCTTGAGACGCGTTTTAACTAGATCCTGTCGACCATTCGTTAAAAATTCAATAAGTTATGAGATAAGGCAGCATGCGAGAAACTTCATTCATAAGTTTTTCTTATAACATCCCATATCTAATGGATAAAGCTCAGACTGTATTTTTTGATGACATAGAAAAAACTGAGCTACGAAAGTGGCTTCCATGGATAACTTGTGTTTTGCGTCACATTAGCAGTCAAAAACCTGATTAACCATTAAAATTAAGTACAGCCCTTGTATCTTTAGAACTGAGCATACAAATAAATTAGAAATATATTTAAATATCTTTTTATATTTAAAGATAGATTTAGCTATAAAGTAGAAAAGTTCTTGATAGAGTGCCTTGGTAATGGATAGATGCTGGTCCTACTTTGCTATACACACGTCATAAATTAAACCTAAACATTAATGATGAGTTTTTTGATAGATCTGGCCTTATTCGTAAACCGTCTGAAATCTTAATTTTAATACGTTCATGATTTGGCTATGACTTTCTTTTTAAAACTAAGGTCGCAGCCGTGGGAGACCCATGCTGAAGCATATGCGTAATTGGGCCTGCTAGTCCGAAGTAATACCACAGGCTCACAAAATACTCAGCGAGAAACGATACTTGTGCTGTGTTAAGCGGCGTTAGTGAAGATCTCGAAGGCCCTTAGAAATGCTGCTTTAGCGTCGTAAGAAAAGCTAGCAACACAACCAATGCGCGGACTGTGGTGCGATTGTCCATGGACGGTGGTGTTCTCTTACCATATACGAGACTCACCTGCTCCGTTGCCCGTTAAATCTTAAAAAAAATCGTTGGCTATATGTTTGAACGGATTTTAATAATATCACGTAAATTTATAAATGCGTGATAGTCGATTTGTTTAGAGAGTCTTATTTTCGGCTGTAGATGAATATAAATGGTGGGAATGAGAGTGCCTAAGAAGGCCATTACTCGCTGATAAGGCGAACAAGGCCGTAAGAGTATTAAACTAAGCAACTTAGATTACATCCTCTCGAATCTCTGCCTTCACATTTGTTAGCGGAACAATGGCCAGCTAAAATTAGATATAAACAACCCTTGTTCACAAGGTTACTTAATTAGATCTATGGCACTGAATTACGCTGTTGCGGCTTTATTTGGATTTTATCTTTTATCTAGAGTGTTTAAATAATAGGTCCCGTCGCCAGCAAGGGATGTCCATGGGCGATGGTCCACTTATCTCAGGTAAAAGAATCTTCATGCTAGTTTTTTTACACTGTTTCCGTAAATATTTTTTTTTTGATACAATAAACAAGGTATGGTAAGATCGCATTTAATAGCTGTATTATAATCGACACTTGTGTTGCCGGCTTTTTACACCGCTGAAGCGGCATGTTAAATTTTCTGGATTATCGGTATTAATACTAAGATAGCTAAACATTACAAGTACTGTTATGTAGCACGTTGGTATTTTTGGATAAATATTTAATAAAAATATGTCCTTTATTATACTTATCTATGTAATTAACGAATATTTTTGAGATAGGTACACACGCCAAGCAAAGCCTTATTATTATGAAATTTTGGGACTGAATAAAGAGTATCAAATAACGTTGTTAAAAAAAACTCTTTCACAAAGGAGGTTTACATTGATAAAACAACAAAATCAAATAAAAGTTATTTTATAGTTAACTTCGCAAAAAACTATAAAAGTTTTTTGTAATTTAAACTAATAGTTTAATAATTGCACTAATTGGAATTTTTTTTAAATATGCTACATATTTATAACTTAAATTAATGGAACATATTTACACATTCAGTTAACCCCCACACTGCCTTGGAGCCAAATGCTCCCATAGGACCTTTCAAGAGCTATTTGCTCACCTGCTTTCCCCATTCGACGGCATTGCCTAAGAAAATATAGCACAAATAGTGTGATGTGAGTAAATCTATTTGCTCATACTACTAACGGTCTTCGAGCTGTCCACTTAAGTATGCCATGGCCGCTACAGATTCATTTAAAACGTGTAAATGCTTTGACGAGTATTTACGCTCTTTTCTTGAAGTCCTCTGCTGGCAGCTGCTTTCACAAAGAGCTGATGCACGGCACAAAATGCCTTGATAAAAGCTCTCTTGTGGAACTTTGTATTCTGCGTCGATGTTCGATACAGAAATAAAATGTTTGGTTCTATATTACAAACTCTATAATAACAATTTTTTAGAGTTGAATGTAAGGCTTATTGTAAAATGAGTTTCCCTCTGTAGCTGACTCACTGAAGTAATAAAGCTGACTATAATTCGCCGATAGAAACTTCACAAATGCGAGTTCGCTTTGTTGCGATTGAGCGAATAAAAACTCTCATTATTTCGCCTCCGCTTCAAAGGCTTACTGCTCCAGACAATGATCTCCTGCAATTGTCTCTCGCGAGAGCATGGGACTAATAAACTTCCTATTCTAGGTATCGTTTACAATAATTCTAGTTAATCATTTATAAATACATTATCATTACATATTTTTAACAAGACAAACTAAAGAGGTTCAATTTGATGTCTTAGTTTTTTAGAAAACTAAAAACTATATTTTAATTGAAGAGGATTTTTGGTCTAAGCCAAAGGAGTGTAACTAATTCCATTCCTAACCCGCGGTTCTTGGACTGAATGTAGTAAATGACGTGTCACAAGAAGAGCATAACTGTTCTCTTAAAAGCCAACAGCGGTGCTGTAGTGTGTCCCCTTATCCTAGGTGAGCCTCCTGCATGTTTACCTCCCGATAAATAAATTACGTACATAGTGGTATATATTTAATAAGTAATTCGTAACGTAGCATTATTGTGACTTCATTCCCACTTGGTGACATGAGCAGTGGATCTCTTATCCTAGGTTTAAATTTATTTATTTATATTCTATTGTAGACAACGGAGCAGGTGGGTCTCTTACTTGGTAAGAGAACACCGCTGCCCATAACCAAGTGCATCACAGTCCACGCATGAGGCTTCCGATATCCTTATTCACTCTGCGAAGCACCGTACAAGTATCGTTTCACGCTGAGTATTCTGTGAATCCGTGGTATCACTTCGGACGAGCCGGTCCAATTAGTACGCCAGCATATGCTTCAGCATGGCTCTACGGCGGGTGCAACACTATTAAGACACTAGCCCGGCCACTTTCAAACTCTTTCAAAAACCGAATAAATTATAAATTAAATTATAATTA
>DWCF01001478.1:0-30323 GCA_018230265.1 Delias oraia | reverse complement strand
AGATGTATATATAATCGCGCTTTATAATAAGGAGAGGATTTATTCGACAAAGCATAACAAATTATTTTTAATAAAGGAACAAATTATACTACATGTGGTAACTTTCAGGTCCTGCTACCAACTAGAGTTACGCTATAAAAGTTCTGGAATCTCTCTTATTAATTAGAGAAACATAATAAATGTATTATACACACAATACTAAAGATCATCATGCAGTTAAATCTTGTATGACGTTGTTTTGATGATTAGTTTACTTCTTATATATTAGGCCTATGTTCGTCTTATCAACATTCAAGCAAGGGTTGCCAAAGTGGTAGTTACGACATCTCAAGTATTCTATTTAGATTATTACCTTCACCTGTTTGTATCTGGATGACGAATAGACTTATATTTGTTCTTTGATAGTTCATGCGTACGCAACGGGGCTTGAGCTCGTTACATTATCTAGGAATTTTAAAAGCTTGTTTTATTCATGATTTCCTTTATCTATTTGCAGAGCTTGTTCGTGATTCAGCTAACAGTAGGTACACTTGTTTATAAAAGGCATATGTCTACATTCATATATATGTGAATGTAGACATATTTATATATATATATATAAATATTAAGAGCCAATATTTACATTTTGTTGGTAATTTCAGAAATATGAAGTATTATTTCAGAAATTACTCGATTAATTATAAAATTTTAGTCGTTGCTTATTAGATCTGTTTTATTAATTTACTAAAAGTTATTCAAAATTTTAAAAACTTACGATAAGGATAAGGGAATCGTTGGCGTACTTAATGAGGCTTGGGTATAATTTTGTCCTGTTCAATAATGCAATTTTTAAAATACTTCTCCGATTTCCAAACTATTCTTTTCAGATTTGTGTATGTTTATGAAAAGCCCGTAAACATAGATATTAGAAATGTTCCTACGCAATTAAGTAAAATGTATTTCATTCACCCTTTATTTCTTAGAAAAAATTTAAGTAGGGTAATAATTTAATTTAATAAAAAATTAATAGGGTAGTAATAACAATAAGTAGGGTGGCTAAAAACACCTACAATTGTAGAAACATAATATAAAGTTGTTTTTTTATGAAACTATTTCCAGTACGCACACTTATATATTTAAAAAAATATTTTTTCAAAATATGTTGCTAGTTTTATTTATTCATTGATTTCACAAACAATATAGCAATGGTTAAGCTAAGGTCAAATTTGTGCTTTTCATAAGTAACTTACATATAAGATGTTATCGTTTATAATCATTTAATAATTATAAAACGGAAAACATACAAGTAATATTTCTTCACTGTCTTGTAACACGCAATAAAAACAAACATTTTTCTCGAAATACTCATAAAATACAAAAAACCAAATTTATGAAGTATTCATATCTATTTGGATTTATTTGTCTTTAGAATATTAAAGAAACAATAATTACATGGGATATATGCGATAGTATTTTATTTAATGCGTTTTTTATTCCAACAACCAAAATAGATGTTAACATTGGCATTCAACTGCTGCTCTCTGATTTTCTATTTTCATTCTCTAAATATATTATTTTCACGGCTTCAAACGCAAGGTTGACATTTTTACGTCTGTCACCGGAAAAACGTAACCTATTATCTCAATAGTACATAAATTAATAGAGTAATAATTGATTTTATTAAAGGAAATGTAAAATAGCATTCATTTTTTTTATAATAATAACCTACAAGATATAATATACGTATATATCTTAAAAAGATTAGTTTATTTATTTATTTTATTTATTGGCTTTATTAGGCATCCGCTAAAACTTCTAATACTTTTTAATTAAAAGGCTTTTTTTATGAAAATTCCAGAAAGTGTAATGTGCTACAAAAAAAATCCGCGGCTTATTTTATATAAGTGCGAATTCCTTTTCTTATTAACGTTAATTTATTCAAGTAATGTCTGAAACATCTATCTCTCTCTCGCTGATGTGCATTTGTTGATGCTAAATGGAGAAATGAAATTAAATTAAATAGTTTTATTCAAAATAAATACAAAAACACACCTTGTTGAACGTCAAAATCAAAGCCCACTGAGAAGAACCGGCGAAATAAACTCAGTGGGTGATCAGAGAGAACACTTTACGAAATATCTGGTTTTAGCAAAGGTATATGAAATGTAATGATCTAAGAACTCTACCTATAACTTCGAAGATTGCTGATGTTTGTTGACAATATAAAATAGTTTTATATCATATAATAAGAAATAAGTAACAATTACAAATCAATCTGCAAGCATAGGATATCTATCAAGTTTATATTCACGTTACGGTTGTCAAGATGTAAATTATTCAGACACATTGATCATTGTCACAAATCGTCCATCTTTGCCAGAAGTGTCCTATAGAAACCTGTTAAGATTTGTATCTTGCAATGTCGATGTATCGGCCATGCTCCAATTATGATTTTACTTGAAGCCAAACTATTATGATAACATATTATGTTCATAGAACAAAATAGCTTATGTTAGTAAAATATTTCCTATTACTATATCTACTCCAGTTTTAAATAGAATTAACTTTTTAATAAGTCAATCTTAAGATATTTTGCCAGTCTGTCTAATGGCAAATTATTAATATATGACTTTTATAGCATGCAGTTGAAGTAGTTAGGTATGTCACAACATAAAGGATTTAATTTAGGTTCTATATAAAGTCTAGTAGAATCTATGCACTGTTAATATAATTCAAATTATATTTACTCATTGATTAACATCTTCAGTAACTAACCTTAGACGCAACTGGGCTTGCCAGGTGCGACCCGAAACTCCGGAAACGTCCTAGAGAGAGTTTTAGGACTTGCGCAGTGTCGTTATATGCCCTCAGATTTCGAAATTTACTCTTTTTAATTTTAGTAGATTATACCTACTACGAGAGAAATAAAAAGGCCGTTGAAGATTCGCACTTATAGTGTAGTACGTAGTCCTGTTATACTGGAATTGTCCAGAATGTCTCTATTTATCAACCCTTCTCATAATATTTTAGACTAAAACTGTTGTTTGCAACCTAGGCAACTGTGGTTTGCTATGTAATAAAATAATTAACGTGATTATATAATACGACAGGCAAACACTTCTTTGGAATATTAGTAACCGTATAGAAACGTATAGAGAATGGTAAAAATATAACTAAGCATTTTCATTAAAATGAAAATTATTGCTAGTTTCTTCTATAATAGGTTTTCAAAAGATTTTACTTCTTAGTATATGTTTACGTCCCAAATGAACAAGTAGATCAAGTAATGGTCAGATTTAGGATCTGGTAACGTCATTTTTTTGTGAACCTTGAACAAGGTGAGGGTCAGTGAAATCTGTGGCCCTGAGCCGGGAGTGAAATGTTGGAATAACAAAATGTAGGTAAGCCTTCTTACAAAATGTTCTTTGGCGATTAAAGGATATTTTTGTATAATCTATTTACGTACAGGATTTTAAAATTGTTACAAGTCCCTAAAAGTAAAAAGTAAATAGAAAATTCAATAAAAAATCCATGTCTTAACTAAAAACTTAAATATTGAGAGCTAGTCCCGGGCTGGGGCTGCTATAAAAAGATTATCATAGGACGGCCGACAACGATGGCTGTGCGACAAGCAACCCTGGAAGCGAGTCGACTGTGCCATCTAGTACTGTTGCCAAAATAATTTAAAAATCTCTGCCGATGTCCCTCCGCCGCGCCCGCGGCGCTCTAAAATCGTCGCTCTGTGCCCGGGAGTCGCAACTCGGGGCGCGGCGGGAAAACATCTCCCGCGTCACTCTTATTTCTTCTTTCCTTCCCGAAGCTGTCGAAAAAAGTTTTTCAGTAAGTTCTATTAATTCTGTTTCCAAAGAGTGAGTGTTTTAACATCGTGTGTGAAGTAAATAAGTGATTTCTAACGAAATTTTGGGGATGAATTAGTGAATATTGTTCAAGTGATAGTGTTACATAACACGAAGAAAATTATTATGTAGCCATCTCAGAATTTTAAAAATACCGCACTTTCTAGGCGCCCAATGCACGAAAATAGCATTATATCACGTGGTACACTTCCGACCTATAGTAAAGCTCCACATTTCTTTAGATTTCGTAATTATTTTACCTAATTTAAGTTAATGTAACTATAGTTTTCACGAAAATTTATGATTATATTGGTTAGTTTTAATTTTAGTCTCTCTTTTTTCTGTAGTTTTAGTAAAATTCATTAAAAAGGATTTGATTTGATGCTGCTATATCGTGACGTTAGAAACAGGTGGCGTTGAGATCTGTGACACATTTCATGTCAGTCAATGAAAAAATGACGGATCAGTTGGATACTTATTGGAGTGTTTTATGATATTTAAGATAAAAAGTTTTAACTTACTTACAAATTAAAGACATTTTACTATAGATAAAACAAAACATAAACAATTTATGTCAAGTGATTAAGTTAAGAAATTATACATGCTCATGTACTAGGTAAACTAGATTTTGGTGAGTGAAGACGTCAATAGAAAATGATCCTTTCAGGAAAGGATATTACTTGTTAGGGCCACTTATTATTTTGGTACTGTTAATTGAAACATGAACCAAATATTAGGTATTTCTAGTTATGTGTTTCGAAGTAAATGTAATTATTTAATACTAATTGAATGTTGTCTACGCTTTAACTTTTGAACGATTTAATATCACTTTATAAATATTTTCCCGAATTTATACATTAGCTGCTAGAAAACTAAATGTTTTATTCGTGATTATGTGTCAATTACAAATAAAAATTTGCATAACCTACAAATATTAGAAGTGATAATGATGACTTGTCATTTTCTAACCTATTTTTTTCATTGCGTTTTAGAACTGACGGCAACGTAATAATTCCACCATGGAGGACTCTCACACGAAATCCGTGGATGAAGTCTTAGGATTTTTCGGCACAGATGCAGACAAGGGTCTTACACCAGATCAAATCAAAAGGAACCAGGATAAATATGGGCCAAATGGTGAGTTATTTCAAGCAAAATTAATATTATGTCATATTCTATCAATTAACTATTTATTGGGTTTTATTTAATTCCACTCAATCTTGCCAGAAGTAAGTAGAAAAGTTATTAAGAGTAAAATGCATCTGTGCATTGATTGACTAGGTTTTATTAGATGAATATTAACAATTTAATAATACTTTCTTAAAAGTATTAGCAATTTCATTCAAAACAATATACTTTTTTGGTTATAATTCCTTATAAGATTAACAAATACTTATTAAGACCATATCTTAGAGATACTTAATGTATTCATCTAATTACCGCTACCATATTTTCAAATGTTTTCTTTGTCTTTAATATTAAATGTCTGCTAATAAAAAAATGCATGATAGCACATCTAAATTAAGCATTTTTACTTAGTTATTTAAACCATTGATAATTTAACTTTTTAACTAAGTGAAAGTGTCATTTTTCTTTACTTTGTTTTGTAATTGACAACAATTAAGTCCAACAGTCAAGTCAATATCTGTTTTATTTGTGATATTTTTCATTATATTAAGCAAATTTTTATTTTCATTTTAAATATCATGAAGGTCGCAAAAAAGGTTGCAAGATTACAAAAATAAGCTCATGAATACATGACAAGTTGTAAACCTCTTAAAACATGTAGCTTTAAATTCTAACAATTTCTATATAGAGGTTTCTTTCATATAAAAAATTTCATTTATTAGCTTTTAATAATAGGGAATATGTTTTGTTTTCAATTTTTTATAAAATGCACAAGATTAACAGGAACATATTTTAAATATAAAATATTGAATATGTTTTCATTTACTATCGGTGAACAATCTCTGTCCTTGGATACATACAGGGGCTTAGAAATGACACATATTTGCCAGTACTTTTTAAACAGAGATTAAAAAGCTTTGTTTGTACTACCTCTATTGTTGCAACATCTTTGCATTCATGTAAATCTGTCTTTTTTACTTGAATAGGGAATACTAATAAAGAGCCTAAATTGATATTACATGATTTTTCTCATTCTATTTGTGCTAAACGTCATAATCAAATGTCATCATGATATTTTATACATTTATTTTAGATCTCTAATCTCAATAAAGATATCGTTCCTATCTTATAAGAAACGGAATCTAGGCCATAGTTAGACAGTATACTGTGCGTCACTTGGCGTGTGTTGTTTATTTTTAGCTGAATAAGAGGTGGCCGGTGAAGTGTTATGCCAATGGTGCGTGAAAGCCTCCGTTCTATGAGCCGTGATAGCCACCTCGTAACCGCGACCCTCTCTATATTTATACTTTATAAAACGTATAAAATAAATCGTATTATGCATTTAAATTTTCATATCAATTTTTATTACCAACGTGCACTATTCTTTAATCTGCAATCACGCTTTGTGTTTAATAACTCAAACCTCTGAAACTTTATGTTAAAAATATACTTCCGTAACGTGATCTAGTTTTATTATTAAAATAACTTTTTCAAGTAAACTTCCATAATAGGTGGATGTGAATTATCGCAATGTTACAATTGAGGCATTGCCCTTTGTTATATAACCTATATATACATAATTAGATATGGTTAATTAGACAAATTCAATAGAATTAAAAGAAAAGACGATGATGATACATACTCTACAGGTTTTAGGATCTCCATAACGGTTGCATTTGCATGCTATATACTTTTTAGGTTTCCGTTGTCAAAAATTCCATTAATTTACATTGCCTGCCTAGAACACGATGAAAAACAACCGATCAGAACTAATGAGGCGGTTAAAGTAGACATGTAGTTGTTTATTTTCACGTCTTCACACCACTCTGTGGCTTGTTATTCTGCTTCAACGTTCAAAGTAAAATAATCGCATCTAAACAATACGTCACTCCACTTAAAGCTTGGTCACAATACGTAAAACTTCCAACGAAAATAGATTATAAAACAAATAAATGTCAACACAAGCGTTATGGCGCCGACTTTTTCCCATCTTTAAATGAGATATACCTGTGTGCGAAAGTATTGCGTAATCTCCATTAAGCCGGTTTTTTTCAGTTTCAGAGCTTAATATTCAATTACCTCCAGGCTAATACGATAGTCTCAATGTGATAGTCTAATGCGTAAATTGTTGTTGGAACAGGCAGTTTATTTGCACTTGAATTTTGATGTTGATTGCACTTAAACGCATCTTACGAAAAAAGCAATACCTTTATCATAACTCTTATCCCTCGTTCAGGGAATTAATCTTTGATGTGTGTAGTATATTAGGCCATGTGTTTCAATTCCGTTCTAAATGATCTTATAATGCTTTTGTACTAATACTTATTCACATACAAAGGCATGTTTAATACAGCCGTTGAGCCATAAACTAATTACAATATTTATAAAAGCGATCAGTATATTATTCAAATTAAAAACAAATATATTTACATGAAAACTAGCCAAATCAAATTACAATTACTATAATTTTCTATTGATATATTATGAGTATGCACTTGATTCAATACAAGTAAAGAAATACATTTCAGTTTTCTACAAATTTTAAACACAATAAAAAGCAAGTCGTATCTTGGTCATAATTCATGAAACTGCGATTATTTCATTAAACCTAAGCTTACGTTCTCCAGTACAATGCTAAAATGGTTTTATCGTTAAGGAAAATGACTCAATCGTATGTAGTGAAATGTGTGTAAATCTGGCGGCAAACCGTGTACTCATTAACGGTCTAAATATCTCAATTTGCCGGTTTCTGAAAGGTGTTTCATATCACGAAACAATAATAGAATAGTGCATTCGGCAGTTATTTAACGACTGCTTGTGTGGCGGGACGGCGCCTGCTTACGTCTACTAACTCTGGTATTCACGGAGTACCTAGAGACTGTAATAATATCTTATAGACAGCTGGTTTATTTTGGACAGCGATACATTGGCGGCTTGCGTCTATGATTTCGGCCAGCGCGCGATACGCTCGTCCATTTCAACTGGCTATATTTTGTTTAAGTTATATTATCTACTTGGCGCACTGTTGTCGTAGATATCATGGTCTAAAATATTACTAGAAAGACACGTTTGTTACATATTTTTAGTCCGTACATAGAATAAATAAAAACGTGTTAGTACTAAAAGAATAAAAAACAATATATTCTGAACTACGTAGTACGTCAATGACTTCTTTCGCAGCAATTACTTTGATATATTCAAAAGCCAATTGTCAAGCCATTGTCATAAGCCTAGGTTTCCATCTTTAAAACAATTCTACGTGTTTAAGAATGCAATAAAAATCATATTTCTCGTTGCGGAATACGGAACTACGGATTATATTACAATTGAATTAATAGTCGAAGCGCGTTCGAAGTATTGACGTAGTCCTTATCTAGGCATTCTGTATCGATTTTTAGTAGTCATCCAATAAGTTTGTACCTTTGTAAGGGTTATTCTCGCTTTCCAATAACTTCGATAAATAGGTCAACATTTTTCATCGAAGGTTACATCAAATATGTGCTTTAAAACAACCACTCAAAATTATTTTTACAGTGTTTTATTTAAATAAAAAAATATTACATTAAGTCCTCTGGACTAATATCTTCGTCAAAAGGTTCTATAATTATATGTCTATATGGTAATACTTTATTGAAAATGAATATTATAAGCGATCGTTTCGTATATTTTATAACGGTTGTATTATACCATTATACCAGCCTGCTATACAAAGTACTGTTTTTAACTCCTTCTATTATTAGTAGTATATATATTTTATATACTATATATATTATAGTGTTTTTTAAATACGGTCCTCTTTAAATATTTTCTATTTACTATTTTGTTTTTTTTATATTATACAAGTATATTTGTCATTGCTTTTTAGTATAATCACAGCACATGTATAACCTTAAACATAATGTTTACGTTCGAGTAACGTACGTCCGCGACACACGTCATTGAGACGTAATCCATAATCTATTATGATTGCTACTACGGCTTAACCTCGACGTACTCATCAATATTTATAATTACGTATAAATTGAAATAAAAAATACTATCGTAAGATGCTAACGAGTCGAGATATTTTTTATTAAATCGGTAGAACTAGGTCGAACATGTATAAGATCTTTTTCCTCGCCATGTAGCTGGCGATAACAAAAATAAGTAGCAAACTGAGCAGGCACTAATATAATAACGCCAGAAGAGACATGCACAAAAGTTCTATTGCTTTATCTGATAACTGAATAATCGCCGAAGTTTGTACAAATCTGTATAAACATAATAAATCTTGTAAACACGTTTTATTGTGTGTATTATTATTTAGATTATCTGATAAGATAAATTAACGCTCCGATCTATCAACCTGAGATTTATTTAATTTTGTTAGATAGGACATTGTGAAAATTTACACGAGTAGAGGTTTTTTTAATTACTATGGTTCAGAAGAAAGTCCGTCATAATATTACCCACTTTAACCATCACGATTCCTATTTCGTACTTCTAAACGTAGGTGTATATTTACGCTCCGTAAGTAGATAGACCACACGCCCGCTCTGACTGGTTTATTGTCTGTTAAAACCTCTTTGATGTTTTATTCAAAATACTGATTACAATTTTTCTTTTACAGAACTGCCAGCAGAAGAAGGTAAGTGAAGGAAAAGAATACCAGAAATATAACACAATAATAGAAGCTTCATAAAATGTTTTAAAAGCAACAATTTTATAACGATATCATGAGCTTACCGAATTCACGTGGGAAGTGCTCTCTCGAGCAATAAAATATGCTCTTTTTATGATAATCTAAACAAATTTTATATTTGCACGATCAAATAACTTCTCCGCTTTAATTTTATATGCTAAAATAGTTGATTGTTACTATAATATAATATAGTTATTTAAATGCAAAAAAACATGGGGATAGGTAAAATATAAAATTTGTTTAAAACAATGAGATACCGCTCTTAATTCTAATTGGAATATTTGCAGGCAAAAGTATATGGCAGTTAGTATTGGAACAGTTTGATGATTTGCTAGTCAAGATCTTACTGTTAGCCGCTATCATTTCTTTTGTAAGTATTCTATAAGGAGGTATGTACCTCCTTATATTTTTGTATACTACACTGTTTGAGTGTGGTGAGCGAGTCCTAATATTAATAATTAATCATATGCGTCTTTTCTCGCAGGTATTAGCTTTATTTGAAGAACATGAAGATGCCTTCTCAGCATTCGTAGAACCTTTTGTTATTTTGCTAATTCTTATCGCTAATGCAGTAGTAGGAGTATGGCAGGTAAGATAAATTAACCAATCTGGATATTTAAAAGATTAATAAATCTTAATATCAATCATCCTTTATATCATTACATAATAATATCTGAGAGCCTCGTAGCTTAATGTGGTTTAATAGGTCTACCACGAAGCCAGAGGTATCGGGTTCGAATCCAGGTCCGGACAACTATAAATTTTTTAAATTAATTTTTTCGGTCTCTGGGAGGGCTTGACAGTGGCCGGGCGAGTGTCTCAATACCGTCACACTCGTGGGCAAGCCATGTTGAAGCATATGTGGACGCACTGATTAAGCCGGATCGTCCTAAATGATACCACGGGCTCACTGCATACTGAACGTGAAATAGTACTTGTACTGTGTTTCGCTGAGTGAGTGAGTATATCGGAGGCCCTTAAAAAAATACCGCTTGAGCGGCGTAAAAAGCCGGCAACACAGTCAATGCGTGGACTGCGGCACGGTTGTCCATGGGCGACGGTGTTCTCTTACCATATTGGAGACATGCTCCGTTGTCCGCTATACTATAAAAAAAATTACTCCAATTTGATTACTTGTTTTACTTCAACAGGAAAGAAATGCAGAATCCGCCATCGAAGCTTTAAAAGAATACGAACCCGAAATGGGTAAAGTAATAAGAGGAGACAAATCAGGCGTTCAAAAGATTCGGGCGAAAGAAATCGTACCTGGTGACGTCGTTGAGGTGTCCGTTGGTGACAAAATTCCAGCCGATATCCGATTAATTAAAATTTATTCCACCACCATTCGCATTGACCAGTCTATCTTGACTGGTGAATCCGTGTCTGTGATCAAGCATACAGACCCCATCCCTGATCCTCGCGCTGTCAACCAAGACAAGAAGAATATTCTCTTCTCCGGCACCAATGTCGCTGCAGGCAAAGCCCGCGGTATTGTCATAGGTACTGGTCTGAACACTGCTATTGGTAAAATCAGAACAGAAATGTCTGAGACGGAAGAAATTAAGACACCACTTCAACAAAAGTTAGATGAGTTCGGTGAGCAACTATCTAAGGTTATATCAGTCATCTGCGTCGCTGTATGGGCTATCAACATCGGTCACTTCAACGACCCCGCTCACGGTGGCAGCTGGATTAAGGGTGCCGTGTACTATTTCAAGATCGCCGTCGCGTTAGCCGTCGCAGCTATTCCAGAAGGTTTACCCGCCGTCATCACCACCTGTCTCGCCCTCGGCACAAGGAGGATGGCGAAGAAGAATGCTATTGTTCGATCTCTGCCGTCCGTCGAGACCTTAGGTTGTACATCTGTCATTTGCTCAGACAAAACTGGTACACTGACAACTAACCAAATGTCTGTATCGCGCATGTTCATCTTCGAAAAGATCGAAGCCGGAGACAGCAGCTTCCTAGAATTTGAAATCACTGGATCCACATACGAACCTATTGGTGACGTTTACCTGAAAGGACAAAAGATTAAGGCCGGCGAGTTCGACACTCTTCAAGAAATGGGCACCATTTGCGTAATGTGCAATGATTCGGCTATCGACTTCAACGAGTTCAAGCAGGCTTTTGAAAAAGTCGGTGAAGCTACGGAGACTGCTCTTATCGTACTCGCCGAGAAAATGAACCCCTTCAATGTTCCCAAAACTGGCCTTGACCGCCGCTCGTCTGCCATCGTTGTTCGTCAAGAAGTTGAAACCAAATGGAAGAAGGAATTCACTCTTGAGTTCTCGCGTGACAGAAAATCTATGTCCACCTACTGTACACCTCTTAAGCCTTCTCGTCTCGGCACCGGACCTAAATTGTTTGTCAAGGGTGCACCTGAGGGAGTCCTGGAGCGTTGTACCCACGCTCGTGTCGGAACCAGCAAAGTCGCTCTCAACTCCACTCTCAAGAGCCGCATTTTGGACCTCACGCGCCAATACGGTACTGGCCGTGACACCCTCCGCTGCTTGGCCCTCGCTACCGCTGACAACCCCCTGAAACCTGATGAAATGGACTTGGGAGATTCAACCAAATTCTACACATATGAAGTTAACCTTACTTTCGTCGGTGTTGTGGGTATGTTGGACCCACCGCGTAAAGAAGTATTCGACTCGATCGTCCGTTGCCGCGCCGCTGGCATCCGCGTCATTGTGATCACCGGTGACAACAAGGCCACCGCTGAAGCTATCTGCAGGTAAAATGTTTAACCTACTTATGCATGAGACCGCATACGTTCTAGACATTTCATATAATGGCAAAAATTTCAGACGTATTGGTGTATTCGGCGAGGATGAGGACACAACTGGAAAGTCGTACTCTGGTCGTGAGTTCGATGATTTGCCCGTCCACGAACAACGCTCCGCATGTGCAAAGGCGCGTCTCTTCTCTCGTGTGGAACCAGCGCACAAGTCCAAGATTGTCGAATTCTTACAGAGCATGAATGAAATCTCCGCTATGGTAAATTAACATAATTGTAATTTTTAATAGAGCGTAGCTAATACATAGAAAATAGTTGAAACAAAACTTTGCTTTGTCAATATGTTTTAATCACAACTACACGTTCCTAAATATTACAAAAGTTTACAGTTATTGTAGCGTTTGATGGGTAATTCGGTTTATTGTCTATAGTCGTAGCCTTGTTCTGTCGATAAACACTGATTATATGGAAGATAGCATGTTATAGTAATATTATGCGATTGAGTTAAATTAATCCAGCCTGTTCACAGTATGTTTTATACTTACTAGAATTATTTCGTGCAATTTAGAAGTTATTATTTAATTTATATGTAAAAAGTTGCACTATTTCGATGAAAACCATTCCTAGCAGTAGGTTTCACATTTTTCTTTATGGATGCGCTATTATCCAATGTCTACTCAAACGAAATGACATAACATATAACAAGTAGAAACGTGCCTTGTCTTGCGCTCTACATCAAGCTATGTATTGTATTGACAGACTGGTGACGGTGTAAATGATGCTCCTGCTCTGAAAAAGGCGGAGATCGGTATCGCTATGGGTTCGGGCACCGCTGTGGCTAAGTCTGCTGCTGAGATGGTCCTCGCTGATGATAATTTCTCATCCATTGTAGCTGCTGTTGAGGAAGGTAAATTTCGCTAGCATTAGAATATATTCTGCAAAAGAACTAAACCCTAATAAATAAATTCTTGAAACCACTCTTTGTTTAGAAGCCAAAAAAGTATAAACTGTAACCGTATATAAACCATAGTGATTTTAAATAAAATCTCTTACTTAGGTCGTGCCATCTACAATAACATGAAGCAGTTCATACGTTATTTGATCTCATCCAACATCGGTGAAGTGGTCTCCATTTTCCTGACGGCTGCACTTGGTCTTCCCGAGGCTCTGATCCCTGTCCAACTACTGTGGGTCAACCTGGTCACTGATGGTCTGCCTGCTACTGCTCTTGGATTCAACCCACCTGACTTAGACATCATGGACAAACCTCCAAGAAAAGCTGATGAAGGTCTCATCTCAGGATGGCTGTTCTTCAGGTTAGCTGATTAACAATGTAACACTTACTTTTAAATATCATATTATTACAACTTGTAATATTCTAGCTATTATTTTGGATAAAAATTTCGATTTTTCTATTTCGTCTTTAAAGGTACATGGCAATCGGAGGTTACGTCGGCATGGCAACTGTCGGTGCTGCCTCCTGGTGGTTTATGTATTCTCCCTACGGACCTCAGATGACCTACTGGCAACTCACCCATCACTTGCAATGCCTTGGTGGCGGAGACGATTTCAAGGTAGAACTATAAAATTCGGAACCATTAGCTATTTCTCTATTATATCTTATAGCATTCACTAGCAGTTTTTACCATTAAATGTAATACACATGTATTGCGATATATCATTTTACATCTTGACTTTATTAACTCCTTGAACCAAACGATTTGGTCTAGTGGTTAGCAGCATGACTGCTCGACTCCACCTTAAAAATTTAACTACATTGACTGCTTATCTCCAGAATGGATTCATTGCAATTTATTAATCCATCTTACGTTATGGTTACAATTATAATTTGGCTTGTTTATTAAGTGAAAATGTTAATTGTTTTAAGTTTAAATTGTGAAAATGAATAATGTTTCTTGCTTGTCTAGGGCATCGACTGCAAGATCTTCACAGACCCCCACCCTATGACGATGGCTCTTTCAGTGCTTGTAACAATCGAGATGTTAAACGCAATGAACAGCCTTTCGGAGAACCAGTCGCTGGTGACGATGCCTCCATGGTCCAATATGTGGTTGGTCGGCTCCATGGCCCTGTCTTTCACCCTCCACTTCGTCATCTTATACGTTGAAGTGCTTTCGGTAAGTTTAATTATCTAGCATTACAATTATTTTTAATCCCAATGCGACAACCGGTGCCAATACTAGATCTTAACTAAACTGAAAGAATCTTAACTAAACGTTGCATTTGAGTTGTGTCCTTTCCCACAGGCCGTATTCCAAGTGACGCCGCTGTCGGTGGACGAGTGGGTGACTGTGATGAAATTCTCAGTGCCAGTAGTACTACTGGATGAGGTGCTCAAGTTCGTCGCCCGTAAAATCTCCGACGGTGAGGCCGCCTCGCTAGCCCACTGGCTGGACGGCATGCAGTGGATTGTGCTAATGTGGGCCGTCTTCTTTGGCCTCATCCTCTACGGACCACTCTAAGATCCGCCCATCTGTGACCCGCCACACTACATTCGCGACGCTCGCTCACTTGCACAAACACTGCAGAGCACTCAATTTCAGTTGGATGCATTTTATTCAAATACAGAGGAGATTAAAAGCGACAAAAGTCTACCCGTGACCGTTCTATGTAACTGAGCGAGCGCTGCGTACTGTGTAATACCCTCCCGCCGAATTCTGCGCCACCCACGCTCTTTCTGCTCGAAAGGCGGCGTAAGCGCGCCGTGGCTGGCGCAACGAATTCCACTGTGGAAACCAATGACTCTGAGCCTTCGCTCACCACAGTAAATTAACCGTTTGGAATGCTAATCCACGAGGTGTGAAGTGACCTCTGTGCACGTGTGAACTGAAAGTGTGTTCGACCAACTGACATGTTTATTGGACTGCGGTGCTATCACGGAACTTCTTGTGTTTTCTTAGCGTAGACTCCATCCGTGTTATGGGATTTCTTCGTGCGAGATAGTAATATTTCACGGTGTCTCATTTAATTTATGGGCTGTGAAGATCCTGAATTCAGCATTTTTAAATTAAATTTGTAATGATTTTATAGTTAGGGAAATGCTCCGTTCTGAAGTCGCACACGATACCTTGTCCTCTGGACGGCATATTGCTGTTGCTAGTAAAGTGCGTTGTTAGTCTAGAATAATTTATTGTAAGATAGGCTCATAATATATCGTAAAAATTTATTCGTATTAAGAACCTTTGTCTTCTCACTTCTTGCTTGCTGACATAGTTGGTGCATTTGGAGCCCACAATCCGTTGCAAATGCATCTTTAGCAATTATTTGTATCCCCTCCAGCTGCAAGACAGCTGTACGGACACACTTATTACGATAAAATAGAATATTGAGAATGATACAAATCATTGCTAGTACGAAGTATGTTTTACCATAACGCATATGTATGCAACAACTAACTCAGATTTTTGTACCTTAATAACTACCGAATTTAACACCATTTTCATATATTTGTGTCTCAAAAGAAAGAAAATCATAAATTTAAATGTAAACATAGCAATTGAGTAAATTCATTGATAAATAATAAAAACGGGTTTGGTTTTTACAATAAATATTCAATAAGATTAAACCTTAGCTTTTATAGAAGGAACATAATATTATGGATTAAGTTTTACATGTGTTAATAATTAGTCCATTTATCACACTTAAATTTTAGGAAATTATAGGTCTAAGTGGTTTACTTATAGTTTTTAAATAAAATTGCATGACTGCATTGCATGATTTCTTTTTGAGAGATTTTGATTTGTTGTGCCTTAAACTGCATTTTAGAATCAATAAGAACAATCTCTTTTTGTAAATGAATGTAAAAGGCAAATGCCAATCAGCCAGACAACACTACACACAACACAAAACAATAGCACGTTCAACTTGAGTATGTTAAAGTCCTTGTTATAAAAATACCTTACATATAATAAAAATTATTTTATTTAAAAATGTTATATATTATACTAATAGTTTTTAAATTATATAACAGACCTTCCCTTAGACCATATAAAATATTTTTCAACATTTCCTCTGCACAATCAAATTTTAAGCACAAAGCCTCCGATTATACCTCGCACTAATTACGTGTTCTATGGTAACAAACTAACAAAAGTTTTGCAATCTTCGAAAATAAAGTTACTATTGGCAATTTATTTCTGAGACTTAAGAACTTAATTGGCAATCTTGTCACAGTACATATTTTCATGAATGGCTCTCATTGTTTTCAAATCGCAATAGAGTGCAATAAATACAAATGAGAATTTGAGCTGTATGGACCTATGAACGTACTGCAAAACTTCCCTAGGCGCTGGCACTTATTAAACTGTGCGCAGCGCAAAAATCCCGCATGCACTAACTTGTGTTGTCTGCCCCCAGCCACAACGTGGAAGGTGTAAGCGCCCTGGAGCCAGCCGCAGCACTTCTGCACGCACTATTCCATGAACACTCATTGTTTGTTGTGATCCCGCAGTGAAACTACACATTAGTAACTACGACACGGTTGTGATCTCTGCGTAAAGAGCCAGTAAGTTCGGATGGCGGCACGTGTTCGGACGCACCACTAACGCTATCGTTGTTTTACAGTGAACGAGGTGGTCGTTGACAAGTGGTAAACGCCACCGATTCATAGTTCTTCATCCGCTTCTCTCTGCTACTCTACCGCTATCGTCTTGGTATTATTTGATTGACTCATAGACGTTCGAGTCATCGGCAATACGTAGACATTAGCCAGTATAGGGCTCCGGTGCCCGCTCCAAGTGCGCCAATGACATCGTGCTGCAGCCAGCTCCCACACCCACCTACGCTAGCTCACCAGTCAACAGAGAGGACATGTTCATAATGTGTATATACAATAATATATGCTTAGGAGATTTAATCAATTTGTTTATTACATTATAATTATGTATTATTAAAGACTACATGGTGCCCGTCGACAGCAGTGCGATAGATTAAGTGTACTTAAGTTGAAAGCATGCTATTAATTTATTGTTATTATTTTATTCTATTCGTCTAGTTTGCTTATCTAGAGTCTCTTGTCTTTATTTCTCTATTAGTGCTGACACCTCGGCGAGCAAAATAGTGTCTGTAAGTGAAGGGTAAACATTATCCAGTTTGGGACCGAAGTGTCCATAAATTTAAACATACCTGTACATTTTAATGTATTATTGTTTTGTACAATAAATCGTTATAAAATAACACATGTTTTATTTTATATTTTCTGTCAAAATATGAACCCGTTTCTTGATATATACTTATAAAAAGTATATGGCTATGTAACGGTTTCTATCAAAATCTATATCAGTGCCTACGACCCAGGTAAAATAACTATAATTTATTTCGTTTAACATAAAAAATTACAGTATAGTTTCAAATGTACCACACTAAAATATACTAGTAAATTAATTATATACTTAGATCCTAATCATGAATTGAGGCAGTCTTTTAAATTACAGTATACTACGGTGATCTAAAATGCTATATTGTCATCAAATGTATTGGAAGATATTTTAAATATTATAGAATAAAATATCATAAATAATACAATAAGTTTGTTTCTCGGCGTAAAAAACGGTGATACATGCAGCAAGGTTAACTTTCCACAGATACCAATGGAATGAAGAAAATTATTTTGTTTGCCGACCAATAAAATATCAAGAACTACTCTTTCTAGACAAGACATTAGTGTATTTTTCGGCACCTACTAATGCTCGATATTTGTATGAAAATAACCTTTCGTTGTTGTCATTTAAGTAATGACAGGAACTGTATATTTTGTAATGCACATGCAAGACAGAACACGTTAGTTTTTGTAATAGACCCTTCTAAATTTGAACTCTCTTTTTTATCTAAAATACCATTTTGTTGTCTCTGCATTAGCCCATAGACAACGATGTATGTAAAAGGTGGTGGTGGGTTATTGTTTACGTGATACGTCACTAAGAATTATAATAAAAAAACTTATCGAAATACTTTAGCAGATATATAAATTAATGACTGAAATTGGGAATTTAGTAATAATGGAAAAACTAAAGTAAGTAAACTTTATTTGTCCATAAGGAGTATTGAGGTAGTTATTGATTTTATTTTCCTTACAGAACGGATTCAGAACTACCTAATAAACTGGCCGATCTAAAAATAATGGAAACACACTCAAATGAACCGCAGAGTTCTAGAGTGTTAAGAAAACGAAAACCGCAATCTGCTGAAAATTCGTCCACTAATCGTAGGGTTAGGATGAAACCACGGAAACATGTTGCAGTGACCGAGAATGCTAATCCGAAAGAAATAGAGGCATTATATCTCAATAAAATGAATAACTCTCTTTCTCAAACATTAGAAACAATTTATGAAGAGCCAACTACAGATTGTAACAGTGTTATGTCTCGTAGAAAAGTTAAAAGACTTTTAACATTCCATCTAGGTAGTCATTATACTAAAGATAAAATTAAAAAGCGAAGAGAAAAAATTAAAAAATTAAGAGGTAATGCATTTCTCAGAAGAAAAAGAATACCTATGGATGTAGTGCTGGAAACTTTGGAATGCTTAAAATCTGATGATGACCCATCTGAGAATAAAACACAAGAAAATGTAGCTACATTTCAAATTTGAGAATTTCATATGTATTAGACTGATATTAAAATTAAGGATAAGAAAAAAAAATCATATGTTTTGTAAACATCATATTGAATTTTAATATAGCAAGTGTAAAAATAGCTTATATTATGTCAGGGCTGTTGTTCCATCATGTAATTAGTATATTTATTGTGTAGTTTTTATCTTTAAATTTTTTACACTATTAAAGTAGTGTCTATCTATTACTTGTGTATTAGTGGCCATTTAGAAAAAAAATAAAATAAATCATATGACATAGTCTACGTTATAATATGACTTATTTACTTACTATATAATCTTTATTATATATGTAATTTCATTTTATAACCAATTATAAATATTAATTAGATTAATTTATAAAATTTAACAAAAGAAACAAAATAGATTGGAAAAAGAGATAATAGCTTAAAATCAGTTGAATAATGTACTAAATGATGTATCATATATATGTTTCATAAATAGCTCATTTTCTATTGTTTTATTATATTTGGTTAACAGGTTAATTAGGATGTGTTGGTCATGTGATTGTGTTTAAAGTAAATAATTTTGTGGTTATTTTTGATTTTAATTGAAAAGTAGTGGACAAAATCTTTATTTATTATTTTACATTAATATAACAATCTGTAGAGGTTGGTGAGCAATTATCATAGGGTTTTAACATGTTTGCATCTTTTAGAACACATACACATTTAGGACTTTTCTCACCAGGAAAGTAAAATTGCCGTGGGAAGCCAACCCAATTTCTTCTTATGCCACCACTGTAAAGTTAAAATTATTTAAAAATGACACAAATAATAGTTATTATTTTATAAAAGAAATAAACAGATTGTTTTGTATTTTAATTTTATCCTGTAATAAATCTGATTCTGTAAAACTGTGTGTTATTGGATACCTTGTCTTTGAACACCATACTTTAGTGCCCTCTGTTTCACTCCAAGCAACATTACATGGTGGGTACAACATTTCATGTTTTTTTATTTTATCCTTTTTTTCTCTACATTTTTTTAACTTTATTTTTAATTCTTTCATATATTCTGTTTCTGTACCATCTCCTTTATAATATCTTCCTTTAAGTGTACCTTAAGGTTTAAAATAGAAATTATTTCAAATGTTTTAGTGATGCAAATTTAGAAAACATTTTGCAAGGCATAATAATATTTAAATTATTAGTAACTTTTACAAACCTACATAAATATACTTTTCACGGAATGTCTTTCTCCATTGTAGAATGGCAAATAGATCATCACATTTCAAATCCAGTACATGATCCTTTTCTTCACTTTCATCATCAAAATGACCTGTTACAAATGCTCTTGTCCCATCTTTGCCTATAGAAACAATTACGTGTTTATTTTTTATATATTTTTAGGCACAAAATACTAGTAGATATATTTATTGGAATATCGCCAGGTTTTATAAATGCATCATAATCGAATGTTGCCCGGCAGTAGAAAAATCTATACTCTTTACATAAAATGTTGCTAATATTTACACAAGTTTATTAAAATTTTTACAAACCCACAAAATAATGATAAGAACTTCCTTTCTTGTAATGTTTAGATCCGTCTGAGACGTCGAAAATAGAACCAAGTATACCTAAGTATAGTCTTTCATAGTGAACACCGTTATAATGTGATAATTCATATTCAGATAACGGCAATTGTACAGTGTTTGGGGATATTTTATTATTGTTTGTAGAATATATCTTTTGTATTAATATTGATCCTCCAATGAATAATAAGGTAATAATTTTTAACTTATTAAGTTTTAAATAGGAATACATTACAGAAATTATACTATTTATTAGATAGGTATCTACTATGACTTCATTGATTTTTAGTCGCCGATCTATTATTATTATAAGAAAAAGTTAAATCGACATATAAGATAAATTATAATATATATACAAAGTATGTATCTATATTCATTTTATTAGAGCTCGTGCACCACAGATAAGGAAGATATACATGATTCAATTTTAACAAATGGTTTGTACTTATGTATTTCATTAGTCATTATATTACTTTAAATACTATTTTGTTCTGACTAATAATAGTTTGCAAAATTTTGAACGAATTTTTTTGTTCTTTTAGTATAAAACATATTTTAATATAATTAACAGATTGTTTCTGTGGTGATTTCTATTGAAAATCAATAAAAAATATTGATTTGAAAGGTGATTCTATTGAAAATCAACGCTTCACATCTTTGTGACCGAATTTTTCACTTCATTTCGTTTTTAAATAAATGCAATTCTCGTGTATCTATAACGAATCTCCTCCGAATCAGCCTCACTGATTCGTAAAAAATATTGTACCTATGTATATTTAACAATTTTTAAAATAAGATGTGATTTTTTTTTATATAGATGTGAAGAATATTTTATTATTTATTAAAAATATATTAATCCCTATATTTTTACTCTTATGCTATTGGTATTTTAATAATTTTATACTTTTGGTGGTCGATAATTATTATAAATAAAACGATAATTATTAAATAAAATAATTATTATAATAAAATTATTATAAAAGGTTGGATTTATTATTATATAACACAATTTATAGCTCAAGATTAGATTTATTGATTTGAATGAAATTTCTTATAGAAGTATCTGACGCAAAGATTTTTATTGAGCAAATTGTATTTCTATTTAATACATAATACATAGTCCGATCGGAAATTCGCTTTCCGTTTCGTAATTATAGTACTTTAGTAATTATTATTTTTATAGAATATATACCTAAAAGAAATTGATGATGGTTCTACGTACACATATAAACCAAAATATCAATTAGTAATATTTCAATATACCAATAATTACTCTTTAATGAAACAGTAATAATTAGTGATAACTGGACAACATTTTGATATAAAAACTTAATTTAAATGTTTGTTAGGTGAATCTGTAAGGAGGTAATGATCTGCACTTGTTTAGGTTCGGTATGAGATTGTTTTATTATAAATCAAATTACTGTATAATATATTAGGGTTACAGTTTACATCATATTCACACAGAATATAACAGATTGACATATAATGGGGGCGATGTCCGTCATAATAAAAATATGTAATTTTTTTATAATATATATGATGTAAATATAATTAAACAAAATTTAATATATTCTGTTTCCATTTCATTTTCTAATTAATTCAAAATAAAGGTTAAATGTACCAAATTTCAGTATTTTAAAGAATTTTATACTTGACCACGAAAGTTTCAGTTTCGAAATCGGTCGGACTGTAGTTTCTGTTTCAGTAGTCGACGCTAGGCTTGACTAACGATTGGAATACATAGTGCATTCATATGTACTATGTATTGCAATCGTTTATTATATCCAATATATTTGTTGCATCCAATCGTATATGATATATAAAGTATGAATGATCATACTTTATATAAAATACATCGACAACACGCCGCAATACATTAATTTGCATTCAACTAGAACAATGCTATCAATATGAAAATTGTCTTAAATTACATTTTATTTTTATTAAAACTAAAAGCGCAAGCCTCGGGAGCATCAAGTTCCCGAGAATGTCAATTGTCAATTAACAAAAAGCAAGCCATTCCAAAAATACAGGGAACAATTCTATGTATTTTACTATGAAATGTCAAACTACATGTACCTATATAAATAAAACCGTTGTTCGATTTGTTTACATTTTCTAGTTCGATGCTTATAATATTTAAAGACAAATTTAGATTCCCGGGTTACTACTTTGAATTTCATTAGGTCAAATATTTTGATAGAATCGGTACGTTGAACTCGATTTCCATATTCTGGTCTTGTAGCTCTTATCCCTAGATTTGAGTGTTTATTATAATTGGGATGGACTGGGTTGACGCGCTGGAGCCGTACAGAAACTAAATAGATTACTTTCTCTGTATACAGTACTATAAAAACCGATTATTGAGATCAGGATACTATTACTTCAATATTTCAAAAATTATTATGCTTTAGAAGGACGCTGCCTACCTGCTCTGGCCTCCTCAATAACCCTATTCGTGACCTAGGTGTTTCTAAAGTACTTACGTTAGTATAAAAATAAATAAAATATAGTCATATTTACATAACCTCAAAAGCTTTTAGTGATTATATTTTGCAAAATACACAAGAATGGGCTGCAGAAAACAAAATTTAAAGTTGTATTATATAAGCTTAAGAAGTTTTACTTCATTACCATTGCGAAGGCGAGTTGTAGTAACTGGTCTAGGTGTTGTTTCACCTTTAGGTACATGTACAGAAATTGCATGGAAAAATTTGTTGAAAGGTAACTCTGGTATTATTTCTCTTGGTGATGAGTATGCTAAATTGCCGTGTAGGGTTGCTGGAATAGTTCCACACAATGAAACTTTAGAAAAGGCACTATCGAAGTCAAATTTAAAATACATGGCACCAGCTACTTGTTTTGCTTTAGTTGCAACAGCAGAAGCATTAGCAGATGCAAAATGGTATCCACAAACTGATAAAGGAAAGGAAAATACTGGAGTTGCACTTGGTATGGGAATGATTGATCTAAAAGATGTTTGTGATACAAATGCTGCGTTACAATTGGGCTATAACAAGGTGAGCCCATTCTTTGTACCAAGAATTTTGCCAAATATGGCTGCAGGTCATGTAAGCATCAAGTATGGTTTCAGAGGACCGAATCATTCTGTATCAACCGCATGTGCTACAGGTGCTCATTCTATTGGTGATGCATTTAGGTTTGTTAGAAATGGTGATGTGGATGTCATGGTTTGTGGAGGAGCAGAATCTTGCATAAGCCCTCTTGCCATTGCAGGATTTTGTCGTTTAAGAGCTTTAAGTACTTCTTATAATGACAAACCCCAAAAAGCATCAAGACCATTTGATAAGCTAAGAGATGGTTTTGTAATGGGAGAAGGAGCAGCAGTACTAATATTAGAAGAATATGAACATGCTTTTAAAAGAAATGCTCACATTTATGCTGAAATATTAGGTTATGGATTGTCTGGAGATGCTTCACATATAACCACACCCAAAGAAGATGGCAGTGGAGCTGTACTATCTATGAAAAGAGCCTTAAAAGATGCAAATATTGATAAACAACAGATCACATATATAAATGCACATGCTACTTCTACTCCAGTTGGAGATAATATTGAATCTACAGCTATTAAATCATTGTTCCAAGATCACACATCAAATATTTACATTTCATCAACAAAGGGTGCTCATGGTCATTTATTAGGAGCAGCTGGTAATTTAGAGGCTATATTTACTATATTAGCATGTTATCACCAAATTTTACCACCTACAATTAATTTGGAACAACCAATAGATGATTTAAATTATGTTGCACACTCATCACTATCATGGAAAAGTGACAATAGAATTGCACTAAAAAATTCATTTGGATTTGGAGGAACAAATGCAACACTGTGTATATCAAGTGTGAATAAATGAAATATATAACAATTGTGAATGTTTAATTATAGTATATTTAAACTGAGTTACAAATGTTTTTTCTTGATTTTATAACAATGGCAAAACAGCCAATGACTCAACATAATGCTATATAAGCTTCTCTTAAATACCTGAAAATTAAAACACTGTTTACCACATCCAGTAAAGCAATATAATTTAATCAAAAAAGGCTATGATTTGCATAAGAAAGCTCTAATATTTTAAATATTAAATATTTGATAAATGCTGGGTTTCTATCCAGTCAAATAATTAATAAGATGTCAGTTGATGTTATTCAAACATGCACAATTTTTATTCACCTATATAATGGTCTTGGCAATATTCTATAACACCTCATTTTAAATACATATTTTACAAGCACCTTTTAAGTACTTGGATATTTTGCTATAACAATTAAAATGTAGTTTTTTTTGACAAGTTCATAAGCTTGATAGAAAAATCACCATTGGAAGAATTTTTGGCCGAGTGCAGACAATTGTCAAAAATGCAATATTTTATCACATCACATGAAGAAGAAAAATATGTAGGTAACTTATAGGTAAGCCATCTATTGTAAATACACTTCATGTTAAATTTATATAGTATGCTTAGACTGAAATTTTTCCTGATTGAAAATTCTGATGAGCCATGAATGGATACTGGATGTTAAGTGCAGTTTGAATGTAAAAATTTCTTCCTATTTGCTTTTCTGCAACACAGGTTTCTGCGGTGGATTGACGCACAACTGAGCAAATTTTATACGTAAATTTTGTCTTAACTCTTGTCGTTTCTCCGTTATGTTTCTTCGCGATTTGAACTCCATAACCTCTTCTAGCGGTATATAGCTGGTAACATGTTCTTCGTCTGATGAACATGTATCCTAGAAAAAATTACATACTTATTTAGTAAAAACAAAATTAGCAGGAATCTAAAATGTTCCTTTCCGTAAATTAAAAATAATCTGAGAAAAAAATAAATAAAAAGTGTATGTTTAACATACCAACATCTCTTGCA
This sequence comes from Delias oraia, assembly GCA_018230265.1. NCBI lineage: Eukaryota > Metazoa > Arthropoda > Insecta > Lepidoptera > Pieridae > Delias > Delias oraia. The sequence goes on along the minus strand of DWCF01001478.1, from coordinate 4,877 downwards.
ATGAGAGTGTGATTGGGGTACATGAAAACTTATCGCTTTTGGAATCTAAACAGTCGCCTCTGTCGTGATTGCAAAAGCCTTCAGAACAAGCCACTTCAGAGCCTTCAGGTGAACTCATCAAGGATGAAGATCCAGAGATTGTCTCACAACATCCACCATTATTCCCTGAAGAATATCCACAATCATGTGAATGGTCATTTGGTGACAGGTTTCCTTTTTTAGTTTTCATTTTATATGGTGTGGTTACAGGGCGGCATTCTGAATAATCTTCTTGACATGAATGGCAGCCATTAGCATTCGTTTGCATATCTTGAAAACATTCATTATAATTCTCTGTTGACAAGTCAGTTGGCATATCTCTTTCTTCTTGTAAACATTCTTCACATTCACACTTTTCTTCAGGTTCTTCTGAATCTATCTCCTGTGGAAAATTTATTATACCATTTTAAAAATTATTTACAATTTCCGACAGTTAATTATAGTGAGCGTAATTTTTATTATACAAAAATAAATTAACCTGGGACCTGGCAGCCGTATTGTAAATATATAAGTATTGTAAGTATACTTTCAGGTTATTATTAACTGTTTATATACCCTATGGGGCATGAAGCAAACTTTCTGATTTTATGATATTTTTATAATTACTATAAAATACAGACAATTATTATAAAATTATCAAAAAATATTTTCAAACTATAAATCTTCTCTGTCTAACAATCTAACCTGACACATCAATTTTCTTGTATCTCGGTTTTAGTGCTGAAGTACTTCGGCGCAATTAAAATTCTTTTGGAATAAACAGTTGCGAGTCGAATATAAACTTAATCTTAGTGGAAATAATCTTAAATATTTAATGCAAAGGCTAATTTATTGAAATTTTTTAGCTTAATCCATATTACTTTGTAACCAATAGAACTCATTTTAATATATGTATTTCAATAAATAAAAATCTAATTTATAAACCTTGCACTTGGTCTCAATCGACTGTCTTTCCTTCTTCTTGCGTCGTTTAAGTTTCTTCTGTTCTTTCCTTTGTTGTCTGGTTAATTCTTCTTGAGTTATTTCATCATACAGAAGCTGTAATTTAGAGACCCCACTTTTAAGCTCAACGGCTGTTTCGAATTTTCGATACAGTGCTTCTATCCCCACTGCAGCTAATGTTTGACATGTCCCTTCTTCTTCTCGTAGCCTCAACGATATTCGCTGCAATCGCTCGTATACACATATGCCGAGGCATATTAGCACCTATTGAATGAACAGTTAAAGAACTATATTAGTACTATATTATACTATTAACCAATAATTTTTAGGTCTAAAGTTGATTTTTTTGTTGTGAAATCAAAAACTTTAATCAGGCCTTAAATTTAGTAAAATAATAGAACAATATTTGCTACACTACACCTCTTCTTGAGCGATTTCCAAAGTCTTGGCATGTCTCTCACGATGGTTTCCAAGTAATTCTGGCTCTGCTCTATTGATGAGTTGCACTATGTAATCTGTTTTGGCTTGAAGATGTAAGTGTTTATCTAACAAGCATCTTTTTATTCCACCGTAAAGTGCTCCAACATAGCCCTTTTCCTTGTGTGGTTCTTTGTCCTCAACCAACAATAAATATGCTCTTAAGACCTGAAAATGAGTGTGGAACAATCTGCATTACTTTATCAAAATAAAATGATTATTGATAATATCCAAGTTCAGTCCATCTCATTAGGTGGTACAAGGTAAATTTGAATAACAAAAGAATAAAATTAAAATAAAACCATACCTTCGTTTTGCAGTCAGCACAAAACCGATGTTTCCTAAGATAATTATGAATTGTATCATGTAAGGTTTTAAAATGTATGAGAGTAACATGTTCCCTTGCTGATGACCTCATAGCATCCCATGCAGAACGCCAAGCAGCTCGGCCTCCCCAAGTCCATGCTGCCCATCCCCAGCCACATGTTGTTGAAGCCCCCCAACCTCTAGCACTTCCTGCTTCCAGTGAATGTAAAGTACAACGCTGAGACTTCTTCCATCTGGGTTGACTTAGAATTAGACATTCAATTCCTGAGCTGAAATTTTAAATCAATAATAAATATGATGTACAGTTTTATATGAAAAATAATCATTATACAATAAATATTATATTTCTTTAAAACTGCAATTATCAAATCAGATAAAACCTAAAAATATATATTAATATACGATTCATTTAATTTGAAATTGTTATCATACCTATGTCCATTCAGTAAAGTGGCCAATGACTGAGGATGTATGATTTTATCTTCTCTTATTGTCATAATTTCATCTGGTGTAAGAATTATTGGATCTAAGGTTGGATGGCCTGATTTACATAACTGATAAAACAATCTCTCTACACTGAAATTAAAATTACACTTATAAACAAATGTTATACCAGAATACCTTGAATATAAAATTCCCTTTAATTAAAAATGCTGACTTTGTAATTGATTAAATTATACTTTAAGCTGTCAATTTTAAGTCATCCAAGTTCTGTTTTTTCTATACTCAATAAAATCATATCCAGTTTATTAAAAAAGTAATGACATGGTATTTTTAAAAAAATATATGTCAAGTAAAGAATTTCAAAATCTCAACTAGATCACAGGAGAGATTCATAAAAGCATTATTACTTTCATTAAATTATACAAAATAGGTACCGTATATGTTACTGTAATTAAATACAAACCTTCTTCTACAGCCGACACAAGGAATGCTTTGATTCAAAACATTGAAGATATCTGATGCATCAACTCTCAAAGCTGATTTAAGTTCTTCTGTTGTGAGTATTCTATATTTACGCATAAACTCTTCATAATCACGACCTTTCACTTGAGGATTGTCACAGATCAAACCCATGGTGTTTAAATCCATAATCATCTTTGAAATATTAATAGAATATATAAAAACAAAGAATAATGAGAAAATTAAGGTCAAGCCCACGACGGAATTTATTACGAAAACGAAATATATTCAAAATTAACAACTACTAGATATAAGAGCAAAACACTAAGTCTCTGATTACTTTTAATAATGATTGGAAGTATGCACAAGAAGATTCTTAAATTTGATTTTTATAATCTTCGTTAGAGGTAATGTCAGCGACATAAAGAGAATACTTACAGTGAGATTATCGTATATCGTAAGTGGTAACTGTCGCCGTTTAATTACGGGATCTTTATCGCTACTGTAAATATCAACTAATTTCGCCATTTTCCCGATTAATCACATAAAATTACCGACAAATATACAAATATCACAAAATGACGGCTGATGATGGCCAACTTTATTGAAATAGACGACGTAAAAGAAGCAGATAATATATTCACAGATTCTCTATGAAAATATAGACGTAGAGTATCTACATTCTACGCAACATTCACAGGATAAGTCAGGAAGCAGGCTACATTAGTCTGATTTGTTTTTAATTCAAAATAAGGAGTATAAATAAATTATACATTAAGCTAAAGAAAAATAATTTATAAAATGTATGAAGTTCCTCTGATGCTAGCTGTTTTGAATGGTTTTCAAAATTATTAAGTAAAAGTTAATCCAAACAGTTTTGTTACTAAGTGGTAAGTGTTAAGTTTACTTTTCCAAAATTGAATTTCAAAACCAAAAAATGGAGGGAGACTTGAAATGTGTTTTTATAAAGGGCTATTTGCTGCAGTTTGGTTCCGCATCTCACCTGAAGCGAACTTTTCAAGGCTACCGATGGGCACAACTATCCTCTCCCCGAGGAGCGCCTTCTTAAAGTTGTCGTCAGAGATATCCCTAAGGAAATACAAGAACATGACGTCTTCAGTGACATCAAAAGCAAAGGCTTTCCTGTGCATGAGTAACCCAGTCTCCAGAGCCCCATACGACTTAGTCATCCTCGATGTCTCTTTAGAGGGAAATCAAATAAACAACATGTAAGATTGTTGTAAACTCTTCGGTCTCCGTATAGAGGCCCTTCACAATGAGTCTCTTTCAAGCCAGCGCCACCACTGCCAGTTGTATGTCCACACGGTGCATAACTGTTTCGCTAAGGCGAGGTGAGTTAAATGACTCTGGGCTCTTCTCACTACTGGCTGCAAACGCTCTCCAGAAAGCTTTGAACCACCAGCTTGTGTTTTTTTGCGGTCAACTGGGACAACCCGCGAACCATCGGATCTGCCCTAAGGCTCCGAAGGCGTGAAACTCCACGGGCGTTCGCCTCTAATCGACGCGTACAAAGAGAGTACTATAAAATCAAGCTGCTAAGCAAAGCACCGAAGACCACATTGTGCCATTGCCAATACAGAACGTATGGACAACGCCCCTATCAATGAACGCAAACAAAGACGTATCCCGTGTGCCGCCAGCTCAAGCCATAAATATGGAAACTGTGTACGCGCGGGCTCTGCCCGCTCCCGCTTCTCCGGCCACCCCAGCGCCAAAACGCCTCCTCAGCCGATCACGTCTTCACCGACTCAGCCTCAGCTTCTTCCCGAGCAGACACCAATAGATAAACTAAGCCATAAAAGGTTTTCCAGTTCATTGCAGAGTGCTCTGGAGATACATTCAGCACTCAGCCTGGCGTTCGATATTCTAAACGTCATCGACTTAAACGCACTCGCTGCATTTCAAAAAGCTTTCTCTCAGATAGATGAGGCCGCAGACGGACTCATCCTTTTAGCGAAGATTTCCGATCTGCTAAAAGCCATTTAATAATTAATTCGGCCAAACGTTGACTAATGAGTTAGCACTCGCAGTCTGCGACATACATGACCGGATCATAATGCACCATTGGAGAAAATGCCATAATACAATTTCTAGCCGTTTGTTTTGTACCGGCGCTTTAGAAACGGTGTAAACTTACTCATATATAATTACGTTGACTATTAATTGTT
>DWCF01001477.1:0-30343 GCA_018230265.1 Delias oraia | reverse complement strand
CACGCTGAGTATTCTGTGAGCCCGTGGTATCACTTCGGACGAGCCGGCCCAATTAGTGCGTCAGCATATGCTTCATATGCTCTCCCACGGGTAAATGTTATGTTAAATCGACTACCAACTAATCTTTTTTACTATTCACCCTGAATTGTCAAGTGAAATTGACAGCGAGAATGCACAGTCCTACTTAAAAAACTCCTTTTAAAATAAAATTATTTATCTCCTATTAATAAATTACACGATTAAATAAAAACAAAAGTCTAATGGTACATTTGTTATGTGGGTCACGTCACGAGGGGAGAAGTATTATCTCGATGATGAATTGTTTCGAGTTTAGGATTAGATGTCTTCTTAGATTAATATGTAAGTGAAATCCTATAATACTTGTATGAGACGGACAGTTTTCAATGTCTGCCACTCTTAAAATAAAGAAACAGACACAACTAAATTAAATTCTCTTGTTTAACTGTAGTTCTTTAGTAGTTTAGTAACTGTAATTCTTAATTGAATATAGATTTATGTGATTTCATTGCGGCTTGTCTGGTATTAGCTGGCTAGTAGGCTTACCGTATGATATAGGCGCAGTACTTGTACTGTATTTTAAGTGAGTGATTCTATGAGTGGTGGCTTTGGACGAGCTGTCCTAATTAGTGCATCACCATTTGCTTTAGCATGGCTTTACCACTTGTAAGAGAACGTTAAGGCTTTCAAATACCGAACAAATTATACATTTTTATTCGAACCCGATACCTTTTGCTTTATGATAGGCTTATAATATTTAGCCACGAGACTCTCCTTTATATATTATACTCTTAATCAATCATAATATATTCTATTCGTTCCACGTTAAATTTCAAAGTATTGGATGTCTGAGGTTTGGCTCTAACTAGTCAACCAAAATAGTTTAGCGATTTAAAATGAAGGTCAGTGTTGGCAAATTAATGCTGTTCCATCGTTCGCTTATTTTTATATAAGAATAATTTTCTTATGAATTGTAAATTAAATAAAGTACACTATGTATTGCTCTAAAAATAGAAATTTTATTTCAATATATATTATTTATTTTCCCACTTAAAATAGGCGCAATGCTGTCGTCAAGTTGCGGAAACCAGTCCGTCTTACTTTTAATTTACAATTTATATAAAACACGATTACAAAATAACACAACTCACCTAAAAAAAAGAATATTTAAAGTTAATAATTAAAAATTATAATCTCTCCAATAATATTTTCACGCGCTCCGTTGTCCGGTATACCATTAACATATATATTCAACCTGTGTTTAATCGTGTCATTAATTTAGTGTCTTATTCATCTAAATTTATTATTTACTTTTCAGTTCTTTTCAAGTAATAAAGTTCTTGTTATTATAACATAAAGTAAAGAGAGAATAATGATTGGTAATTATAATTACTTTGACCTGTATTTAATTGTATTCACTAACTAAAAGAGGCTGGATTTTCATCCGTTTCATTCAGTAATCCGTAATAAACTTGAAATGCATTACGTAAATAATCCTACGGTATTTATTCCCCTCATCCAGTGACCTATATCCGAAAAGTCTTTTTGATTTCGTTAAAAGCTGCGCACGCCATTACAAAGATTGCAAAATTAAAAAGCGCGACCGATTTTAATTAAACTTAATGCCACCCATTACTTACAACGAAGGATTTTAGATAAGAATGGTGGATAATTATTAAAGCAGTTTTATCCCTGAGATTTAATTCGAAAGCTGGGGCCGTTCTTTCCCTGTTTAATGTGTTTCACGCCACTGCCTCTCGTTACTACACTAATATTAATGTCTCAAGTGACATGTTTAATTCTTGTATTAAATAATTAATAATTAGATTTAAAACAACTCAAAACTAAATACATATGCCACTGTAATTCGATCGGCATGTCCAAAGTGAAACCACGGGCTCACAGAATACTCAGCGTGAAACTACTACTGTGATTCGCTGAGTCACTGAGGACATCGAAGGACTTTCAAAATACTGTGTATGCATCGTAAAAAGCCGGCAATACAACCAATCCGCGGACTCTCGCGGTTGTCCATGGGTGGTGTTCTCTTATCATATGATAAGAGGATATATATCGTATATATGAGACCGACCTGCTCCGTTGTCTGCTATACCATGAAAAATACTACAAATTATAGTTACAACGACGGATTTTAAAAAAAATGTAGATAATTATTAAAGCAGTATTATTTCATAGATTTATTTCCTTAGTTTGGGCCTTCTTTTCTCTGTTTAATGTATATTCGTTACTACACTAATGTCAAGTAACATGTTTAATTCTTGTATTAAATAATTAATACATAGATTAAAAACTAACCCAAACTAACTATAGTTTTCTTAATCTAATGTCACCAAGAAAGTTTTAACATATATAATGCGTTGCCAACGCATCCGCGGCTCTACAAGGGCTTAGGGTGTCCATGGGTGGAGGACCGCTTGCCCTAGGTGAGGCTCCTGCTCGTTTGCCACCGATTATATGAAAAAAACTGTCGTGGACTTCTTTATATGCATTATCAAGCTCTTAACTTTCTCTAGAACTCAATCATATATCTCTCATTGTTAAGGCAGCGTTCATAAGAAACATGGTTCGACCATATTTATTTCATTTACATTGCAAATCCGACTACCGCAAAAACTCCGTAATTTTTTTGGTTAATATTAATTTTAATTAATTCTATTGTATTATTATTATAAATGTAATATATTGCCCTGGTATTGTAATTTAACGTAGCTATCTATACATAATTGGTAAAAGAATTTTGAAGATCAATCTAATATTTTACATAAAATTCTACCGCGACACACTGGTATACTTTAGTTGTTAATTGATGTGTCTCGGAAATTACGGTTGTCTTATAAACTTATATTAAGTAAAAAGTAAACATTAGAAAATACTTGGGCACTTGTACTCGCGAGTGCACCAGCGAGAGGTTTTTGTTTCATTATATTGGTACTTAATAAATAAATATTGATTAATAATTACATATTATGTAAACTGTTTTCTTTTATTTGTGGTGCACCTTTTAAAATTTTCTTTCCCTCGATGTACCTTGCACACAAACAGTTTTCGTAACACTATAATAGATGCACTGTACTATATCTACACCCATGGGAGAGCCATGCTGACGCATTAATTGGGCCGGTTCGTTAGAAGTGATACCACGGGCTCACAGAATACTCAGCGCGAAACGGTACTTGTTCAGTTTGGCAAGTGAGGATTTCGAAGGCTCTTAAAAATGCCTTGTAAAACTCCGGCAACACAATCAATGCGCGGACTGTGGCGCGGTTGTCATGGGCAGCGGTGTTCTCTTACCACATACCCACCTGCTCCGTTATCCGCTATAGAATTAAAAGAAAAATAACCCACAATAATACAAGGAAGGTTACAAACCCTCTAACTTTACTTATTTATAATATTTATATATATTTAATTGACACAAAGTCCTTTAGCTGTTCGTTTCCGTGTCAGGATACATTTGTTAAGAGGTCCTTATCATTCATTCATGTTAGTCCCTTCCGGATCCGTTGTTTCTGAGATTATTTAAGGCTAATTTAGTGTGGAAGGTTCCTCTTTACGAATGTTGAGGAATTATGATATATAATAATTAGAACCCGAGGAAAAGGAAGCATTTAGAACATAAGTATGTATAGTATTTTGTAATAATATTGCATAAAATAAAATTTTTCATCATTAACACAGAAAACGTTATTTGTCATATAAACTATTAAAGTAAACATATATAATAGGGAATAATGGTAGAAGAGTGAATTTAGAATTATATATATATTTCTTTATCTTGAAACTATGAATACAAATTATTAATAAAACAAACTAAAAATTGGTACGTAGTATGAAAAGCAGTTGTCGACTACTTCTGTCTGAGAATTTTATTTGCCCGTCAGTTCAGACGAGCCGCCCCAATTAGTGCGATAGCATATGCTTCAGCATTGCTATCCCACAGGTAAAAGAGAGCTATATATAACTTGTAATAAATCTGATAATGAAGAAAATGTTGTAAGGTAAATAAAGGTTTAACTGTGTCAGTTAAGACAATGAAACGCCTGAGAAAGGTCCGTGGTAACGATGCCTCTGAGGTTCATCGCTGATAATTTCTGAGCCTCGCTAACACTTGATAAGCTTTTAAGCTTTAAGCTTTTTCCAATAATTGTAAAAATCCTATGCGCATCAGCGTTCCATTTTTTCTAATGAATTTCAAAGTAATTAATTCAGTAATCACACTTTTATACAGGTCTTCCAAGCACTAAGACTTTTTAAAAGTTACTACATAAATCTGTTTTTTTAATAATACGAAGTAGTTGTCCATTAATGATAAGATAACTTGATAAGGACGTTGTTCATGGGCATGTCCACGCTTTGATGATATTTCTGATATTTTAGACCGCTTAACCCTTAATAGCTCAGAGTTTCAATTTTGATACCAATCTTTAAAACCGAATGTCCATTACTATTAGTTTTTTTATAGGTTGGCTGTATTTTACTGTTGTATTATTCTATCCAATGAAATTTAAAAAAAATGAAATGTCATTATTGCTTTATTTTTTCTATGACATATTAGTTGCTCGGCAAAAATGAACAAGTAAACGCAATTTACTAAAAGTTTTGTTGAATACAAATTTGATATATTTTCTTTTTCTGATGTATTTCATTGTAAAATAAATATTGTGATTTTTTTAGATTTTTTCCCTTCCTCTAGACCCTCAAGCAAACACAGTAATATTAAAAATAAATCACTTTCGTAAATCAGGCTATTAAGGGTTTAGCGGTATTACTTAGTGGGTAAATTCAATCATGTCAAATTCCTATTCAACGCTGAAGTATGACGATATACTTACGATGATATAATACATTGTAAATATTAATGAACACATTCCAGAACATTTGGAGAACAAATTTTGACCTCACTTTTAATATTTTATATTGAACCGATATTTTAAAAAGTATCAATTTTTTTCATTACTATATCGTAGTTCGTGATTTTATCGGATGACGTATCCAATGGAAGGTATTTCTCTTGATTTTAGTATCGATTTAGGTGCAGATTGAAACAATGACATGCCTATCAATTAGTAATAAATTATTAATAATAGGTCTAAAACTCACAAGATCAAAATGGCTTTTTCAAATGTTGTTGTCTGCTAAGCTGCTTCAAGCTCTACAGCTCTATCTATATTTCTTCAGAATTGAAATGGCGCTAATTTCACTTGTGTGTCTTTGAGAAATTTTATCAAATCACAGTTGAATTATATAATTCAATTAATTGTACACATAACTGATGACTGTAAAGTCCTCATATCTAAAATTATACACAAAAAATCAAAAAAGTTTTTACAATATAATATTAATAGCTGACTCATTTTGGCGATGCCGCAAAAAAACTCCTACAAAATGTCACAGTGACGCACTGCCCACAGATAAAACAAAACTTAAATCATGTTAAAATCTTCTTGGTGACCTCTTTACTCTATAGGGTTAAGAAAACTATAATTAGTTTGGATTAATTTTAAATCTATGTATTAATTATTAAATACAAGAATTAAACCTGTTACTTAAAATTATGCCTTTCATACGGCTGGCGGAGTTTATATCTCAATTTCATAAACTCAATGGCAATACAACGTTTGTTGGTTCTAGTCTTACATAGCGCGGGGAGAGCCATTGTAAATATTAAATATAATTAATATTTCATGAACGCACGTGGCATAGTTTTGGTATGACGCCATTATAGCAGGACTGGTAGTATATACATTTCAAACTCTAACCTAAAGTGTTTTCGAAACAAACATATTGCCTTCTATCAGTTATTTTATTTTTGTGTAATAGACGTAAAGTTAAGAAAAAATTTAAATTAAAATTAACTTCTCCCATCACTTTTTTAATGAACTTTTAGGCAGAAATTGATCAGAATAAAAATCGAGCAATAACTAATTTATCTTTATTCCACGACAACCTCAATGAATCCCACAAAACAACCTAAAAAGCTTCACTTCTGACATATTTTATAAGGCCCTACTTTTGTACAATAATAGGAACTGTTGTTTAACATCCAATCTTTAAATAATGTTTTTCTTAATTAAAAGTGTCAACTAGTATGGATTTTAATATTATAATTCACTTCATGAAGTTCTGTAAACATAAATAAAACAAGAATTAAGAATGATAAAGTTTATTTTCAAAATTATATTACAAAATTTATAATAATTTTAATATTAATAAGAGAGACGCGGAAGTAATGCGTCCGAGTTTCAGCAAATTCGTCTTTAAAATAACCTTATGTAAAGCTTCTTATGTCGCTGAAATAAATATATTATTATGTTAATTGCAATATAAATTATGATATATAGATTTAATTATAATCTTAGTGGAAGTCGACTTAATTCGAGTCGATCAACGTAAATGGAGTTGGGTCGGTCACATGATGAGTAAAAAATGCAGTAATGGAGCAGCAGAATAATGGAGTGGTAGCAGAGGAGATGGTAAAAGAAAAGGAATAAGACAAAATGGTAGATGGAAAAATGAGCTAAAGTAGACCGCAGGTGAAACTGGAGAAGAATTACCCAGGACAGACAACAGTGAAAATTATTGGAGAATAATCGTTGTACATATATTTTTTCAGAAAAAGAACTTTATTATTATGTATTAAATATATGTTCATAATGAAACTAGTTAAACAAATTCAGTCTTAGTTCAGTGGTTAGCCTAAAGATGACAGGAAGTAGGTTCTATTTGTTACCTGCAGCCGGTGCTGGGGCAGGTGCTGGTGCTGCAGCTGAAATTAAATAAATATAGATAGATAGTCTATCAGCTTCAATCTATTTGATACAGACTATCTCTTTTCTTAGTATTTTTTTAGATATACGACATTCTCTAAATTAAAAATACTATCTGCAATTTTACATTTATAATTTAAAAACCATCTTTGTTCTTATTAATTCAATGAAAACAACAATTTCATTTTAAATAGTTTAAACCTATATCTCAATACAAACTTTTTTATCTGTGACATCAAAATTGGGACAATTATATTATTTATAATTTTATAGGTAAAAGCTTCGCGACCGAGTGGGTATGTAAGCTACCATATCATGGGTGTAAGCTTCGATCTATGTCTGAATAAAATTTATAATTTAATTTGTAATTTATTAGATCTTTGAAAGTACGTGATAGTGGCCGAGCGAGTGTTTTATCACTGCCTTACCCGTGGGAGAGACATGCTTAAGCATTTTATGATGCACTAATTGGTCTGCCTCGTCCAGAGGGATACCACGGGCTCACAGAAAACCAACATGTTGTACTTGTATTATATTTCGCTGAGTGAGATTACGAGGCGTAAAAAAGTCAACAACACAACAAAACGTGGATTTAGGTGTGGTTATCTATTGGCGACGGTGAACTCTTACCATCACGTAACATACATGCTCCGTTATCTGGCATATAAAAAAATATTTTTAAGTTTACCTGGAGCTGCCGCAGTCCCTTCAGTCTCCGCCTGTAGAAAAATATTAAATTAATTTTATTTTAATGATACAACTATTATAATGCGACCAGCTAGTGTAAACATAATTATTTAAAAGCAATTATAATTTCAAAATCTAATAACGTTGAAAGCTATATATAGTAAGAAGTTTTTAATTGCATTATGTTTAATCTAATGTTATTTGAAACGTGGTTAGGCTATACTATAGAGTGCCCCTTGAATTTTCTCTAAGATTATCATATTATTTATTATATTGCGTTTTTGAAATTCAGATTTAGATTTTTTGCCATATGTTACGTGCGTACTGTATTATTTTTAGGATAAATTAGGTTTCTTATTATATTGTTACAATAACTTGGATTCTCTCTAAGATTATCACTTTTTTTTAAATTCGGATTTAGATATTTTCCATTTCTTATATGTTTACTGCATTATTTTTAGGATAGGTTTGGTTTGTTATATTATAGTAACAATTACTTGAATTTTCTACAAGCTTATCACATTATTATATGTATATTTTCTTTATTTAGATTTTGATATTTTTCTTTTTAAATGTACCTACTACGGTTTTTTTAGTTAGCTTAGGTTACTTATTATAATCAATTTAATATTATTGTGTCATTTACAATTTTTATTACAATATTGTTTGCACAGCGTTCCGAGCGAACTGGATCGGCGCAAAATAAAAATCGCCAATCTCGCCAGAAGGCACACTAAGTATATTTTATTTTTTTTAACTATAAACTGACCAGCAAGTTCAAACATAATTATTTATAAGAATCCAGCAGTGGACGTCTTACGGCTGAAGTGATGATGATGATGATTAATAACAACTTCAAAATTTAATTACATTGAAAGCTACGATAAATAGTTAGAAGTTTTTAATTGTGTTACCATGTTTTAACTTTAGTATGTATGTTACTTAACCTTGTTAAGACATAAATATTCTAATTAATTTAAAAACCGCGTTGCTTTTACTAAACTATATATTTTTATAACTATATAAAGTTTTATTTTTCACAGCTAGCTTAAAAGCTCTAGATATTATTTAAGCTATTTCAAAGCATTTAATTCACTTATACTTACGTATCAGTTTCTCGGACATTGGAGCAAATTGCCAATTTTGAAGCCTCAATGTAAATTGACAGTTGATTTATCATTGTGTCACACGAGACGCAATAAATTTCTCTATAGCTACCGTAGACTAGAGATTCTACCCGATGTTGGCATATCTATGTTTTGTTACAGACTAAAGTCTAAAAATATTTAATAATACAGACTATACCAGCTAATAATCATTAATATTATTAAGTTGTTATATTTCTGTTAAATATTTTTAATATTCTTTATAATTGCTGTAAAAAGGACAATACGTAAAGAAACTGAAGGGCGATTGCTTATCTTAAGTGAGAATGTGCTGTATTCAGAAAATATTACTTAAATTGTAATAGCGTAAAGTACCTGTTCCAATCCTATTTCTTAATAGATGGAATACTAGTAAATGACTTTTGATAAAAATATGGACATTTTGTTATATAATTGATCTTTTCAACCTCTAATCAATCTCTTTTGTGATTCACGGAAATATTGTTGCGTGAGATTTACCGGGTTCAAATACGGGCAAAAAAGTTTCGGTTTTCTTAGCTATGATGAGTTGGAGCGATTCTTTATTTAATTTGCATATTAAATTTGTAGACACGACTTAAGTTACTCAGGTAATCAAAAGATTATTGCAATCACCATTTATCTATACTTTAAAAAGTGTGTATTCGTTATGTTGCAGATGGATGTACCCTCAGAATCTACTAAACCAATATTGAAGAATGTTTTACCAATAGAAAGATGCGTTCATTGTAAGTGATATATGCTATATTGTTAGCATTAAAAATGAAAATATTGTCGTGATAGCTTGATTTTAATTGTAAAGTAACAACAGTAGAACGATAATATTTCTTACGACCGCTACCTTAACGATGACAAATATATGATTAAATTCTACAAAAAGATTTAATGCTTGATAGTGCATATAAAAATGATACGCCATATAACTTTCATAATTTTTATGGAAAAACAAAGTTCCGAGTCCACTTCATAAATATATAAAACATGAATTATTAATAATATATTTGTAGGTATATTCATTCAAGGTATAAAAAATTAAAGGATGTTTAATTATGAATAAAACAATCAAATTATGAAACTTTCGACTGAAAAAGGTAAAAAGCGTCTTCAAACTTTTTGATTCCACTGAGTTTTTTGATATAATTTCTATATTACGGACTCGTAAATACTTATGGATAGGATACTTATACATATATTTATTAGGATTGGGTAGTTAAGGAAATTCACATGAAATATAATACAGAAATTATTTTATTAACTTATAAAAGATTTAATAAATAAATTGTTATTGACTTGTTGTAATGTCAAAGGAATTTGCCAGGGTAGGGACCATGCTTTCCAAGAATGGTATTCTTATGGCAATGGTGACCAGTGGAAGGGAACACCTCATGCTTCAACTTCTTCCTCCTTTACCTTCGCGTCTCCAGGCTTGCCTTTGGACCAGTCAGGTTTTTTCTGTAAAAACATTGGTATATCAACGATAGTCTTTAGTTTGTTGGAGCATATTTACAATGCCTTAAAATTAATGTGGCGTTGTCTATGTATCTGCAACATTATAAGTAGAAATGTTTATTTGTATATCACGTAAATATGTATAAAAAACATTTTCTAAATTTTCTGTATAGAAATATAAACTACTTTGACATATAAATTAAATATGTTTAATAATAATTAATAAACAATTTTGAAATAAATATATTACAGTGTTAATGGTAAATATAAATGGTTTTTGGAAGAGAAATTGCACTTAAAATATCCTAAAAATTATAAATTATCTTTGTGTTATAATAAAAAAAACGTCAAATTTATACATTTATTTATATTTTTATATATATTTTTAATAGTTGATTAAATATAAAGCTAATAATTATCCTGATATTATATTATATCAGTTTAATTACATTTTTAGCTTTAATTTAATAAATCCATACCAATTTTATAAAGAGCAAATATTAATAAAGTGTAAAATTTTCAAATTAAATTATAATATTAAATCCGACTTTCCGAATCAAAGGCAACTCACGTACAAATACTTCGTTGAATAATATAATCATAATTTATTAGCTCAACTTATAGTCTTTAGAGAAAATTATATAAAGAGCATTTATAGTTCGTAATAACACTCGCTTATGATTATATGTAACATTTCTGGCAGGATTTTATTACGTAATTAGCAAAGTTGCAAATAACCAAATGATTTAGCTTGTAAAAAAAAATTTCTGTTGCAGATGCATAGGAAGTTTTGAAGACAAATGACTGCTAGCAAACTTGCACCCTCCAGTCATCAATATACGTCCAAGCTCTAACGACCATCTACCTCTATCTAGCATTATCTGTGCTTTCACAAGACTTCCACAACGAATACGATTTACAACCACAGTTCTACAAGTCTAAATATAGAATTTCCATCAAAAGGTTACGTAGGTACATAATATTTTACATTTTTAGGCAAAGCAGACAGTTTTTAACAACTAATTGATTTCTGTTCGAAAATTCTATAAGGAATTGTCAAAAATGATAATATGTTATGGTTGCTGCAATCATTTAAAAAGTTGTCATTGTTATTAATATATTTTAATCATGAATAAAACCTTGTACTATTCAATTAATTTAAAAAGTAATAATTGTTTTTAAAATCCATTACGTAATTGAGAATTTTGTATTGAACTCTTTTAATTATATCTCTAGATATAAAAACCAGTCATTTGTATCCAGGAATGTCTGCATTTATAACTAAAGCCGTGGTATATCATTTGAGAAACACCCATCTGTGCTAACACAAATAAGCTATATCATATTTTTATATATCTGTCAATAAGGGATTCAGCTTAAGAGCTAAGATTGGGTTAGCCAAGAAAAGTTTCATGTATTGAGTTTATATCAAATGCATCAATATTTGGACTGTGCTTCATCTAATCAAACTTAAAGCAGGTGCCAGGATTACTATCCTAAGCCTAAAAAATAAAAAATACAGGACCACTATAAAATGCTAAAAAACGTTGATCCATACGCCGTTCTTATTTCAACGTTCTAAGTCTGTTGCCTATTTCAAATACAGATATGTACAAAGTTTGTATAGTCTATGGTCTAATAACATCTAGTACTTCTAGATATAAAGTACGTCATTTTTGATGACTAGTCATTCTATAAATGACGTGGCATCTATTCCTAATCATGCCTCAATACACTAATGTTACCTTAGCAGCTGCGGCGCCCTGCGAAACATGATTTTAATAATAAAACATTTTAAGAAATATAAAATCTATTTGCCTATATATTTTTAATACCTGAAAAATTATATTGTTAGTATTTGTTGATAGTTGAAGCGTTGCAGGTGAACTCCAAGTCTATAGATATCCAAAAAAATCTTAGCCTCAATTAGTCACTTTTCAATTTAACGGATAAAATATTATAACTAAAACCAACGAGATTTAATATTTTTAATTGGTTAATATGTTTTCTTAATTTAAATTTAATCAAAGTACAAACACATTGAAACAAAATGTTTAGAGTGAGATATCAAATGTAATTAAAATTGTATTACTTATTTCCCATTGCCATCTTTAGACTGATTGAGGTAATAGATTTTTATGAATGTCACGACAGATAATATAAGCTTGTGTGGATTATTTAGTTATTAACACGACAAGGGTTTGCGAATACAAAAGCTATTTACGCGTTTCAGATTCTCACCTCAACGATAAGAGAGTGTTTCATTTAAATGTCAAAACAATTGTTGTATAAATAAGATATTTTATTAAAATTTATGCGGTAATTAAAATTAAATCATCTTGTTAAAGGAATTTGTTTAGGTTCACTTCTTGCCGATAGCCCAGTCAGCTTTCTCTGCTTTTTTAGCCTGTTGGAATGTTAGTTGTTGAATGTTAACAGAAATATAGAATCACCTAAGCTTGTATTAAAATAGAAGTTTTAAAATTAGAAAAATTACTTTAAAATGAATTTGACTATATCGATAAACACGCGAAATATATTTTCAGTTTAAATTATTGAAATTATTCATGAATCGAAGAAAATTAAACAAAAATGTTACAGTTATAATTAAATTATCTTTAAAGGTAAATAGAAAAAATGAAAAATGAAATTAATAAAGTATTAAGATCTTCTTAGTTAGGCACTGTATTGCTATAGTTCAACGTTACCTCTTTGTCTTCTTCTTCAAGGGTGAATTCCTTCTTTTTGACAACCTTGAGTTGATTACGGAAGTTGAATTCGGCTGCCTTCTTCTGGAGTTTGGCGAATTTGTTCTCGTATTTGGACACCTTCTTCAGTGTGGGTTTGACGCTGGAAATAAAGAAATATATATAGTATACGTAGAATGATCTTTCAAAGAATTTTTATATAAGTCCCTAATGACCAAACGCTCTTGTCACGGTACATCATTAGTAACGTGTTTGATTCCCAGTCTGAGTGGGAAGGTAAATCTCCCATGGGAGAGCGATTACTATGATATAGTTTATGAGAGTGACCATGGTCTCACAGAGTGTAACACGATGTAGTACTTGTAGTATGTCGCTAAGGGATTGAGGACACCGTAGATCCACCAAGTATAGCCTGCCCCTTGATTAGTGTATAAAAACTGACAACACATATTGGTGTTTTCTTTTGCCAGTTTTATTTTAGTATTGGATTTTTTTTAAACGGTGGCAAAGGAGCAGGAGGCTCACCCAGGGCAGACACCTTTGCAGTGCCTTTGAAAGTTTTCCAGAGAGGGCGGTGATGTTTTACCATCAGGAGATTTGCCTACTCCGTTGCCTATTATAGGAAATATAATAGATATGCGATTAACCCTTAATAGCCTGATTTACGAAAGTGATTTGTTTTTAATATTACTTTGTTTGCTTGAGGGTCTAGATGAAGGAGAAAATAGCTAAAAAATCACAATATCCTTTCGCATGCGAAAGAATATACAACAGTAAAATACATCCAACCTAAAAAAAACTAATATTAATGTGAACATTCAGTTTTAAAGATTGATATCAAAATTGGAACTCTAGACTATTAAGGGTTAAAGATTCAGCAATAAATAACAAAGTCTAGAATTTTTACTTTGTGTTATATGGATGTGTAATTAAAAAAAATCAATTCAGTACTACAGTCTCTCAGCCGGAGTGGAGACAAGAGCACTCGGCACCGGAAACTCATTATTTTGTCATGCCGTCACATTCTTATACGTTTTTAATGTTGCAGTAAGTACCTACATGTATCCAGTTGAAATAATATGCGACTATATTTGTAATTACAATACTTTTTTGATGTTAATATAAAATGTTTTGTGTCTATATAATGTATATAAGAATACGTAAATGATGTTTGTCTGTGGTAAGAGATCACCGTCACCCATGGATAACCGTACCACAATCCGCGCTTTGATTGTTACCGAATTTTTACGCAGCTTTAATGGTATAATTTTACTGGTTTTCAATATTCTTACTCAGTGAAACACAGTACAAGTACTGTTTCATGCTTTTGTTTTGTGAATCTATGGTATCACTTCGGACAAGCTGGACCATTTAGTGCGACAACATGGGTCTCCAAAGGGTATAATTTTATTAAGACATTTACCCGTCCACTGCCAAAGACCGATTAAATTACAATTTTATTTCAGACCGGGGTTCGAATTAGGTACTCCTAAATTACTGTGAACTACTAGTAGTTTACAAGACACACTCAAAATAATTCTTAAAATATTTAATTCACTGTAATGTATTTTATATATTTATAGGATAGAAATAATACTTACAACTTTCCTCTGAGGTCATTGACTTGAGAGTTCAGGTCGGAAATCTAAATATTAAAATGAATTAATAAAGGTCGTTTATTTATATCTGACGCTTTTAAAATACCCAAATAATCATTGATTGAAAATTTTACAACTCATTATTAAAATAATATATAATTGTACTCTCACATAACCATAATAACATAAAATTGTATTCTAAAATTACGAGACATGATTCTCTTGAAATTGTAATATGTTTAAAATAATAGGGTATTTTAAAAGTTGCTAGATTCGTCTTTCATAGTTCTTGTTATACAAAATTGAAGAGCATATAAAGAAGATTCATGCAACAAAAAACTGAAGAAACAATAACCGTATGCATTATATACATAATCAGCTTATGTATTATTATATACCAAATGAAAAAGAGAATGTATCATTAAGTGATTTTTAATATATAATGTCAGATATAATACACACAAATTACTTATGATATTTAGAACTTGAAGTAATATTAGCTCGAAAAGAAGCTTCAAAGGGCCCTCGTTATGGAAAACTTAGAAACAAGCAGATATATGGAAGTCTGAACATAGATTAGGCAGTGTTATTAGCCAGCTTAAGTAGTTTACATAACTTGTAGTGAAGAAAGAAAGTGTCCTAGGATCTAAGTGCGTAACCTTTGCTCTCTCCTATATGTATGTACAATTTCTTATCTGTGCTGTTTACGTGCAAACTGTGCGTCGCAGGGGTATCTGGCCAACGCAGTACCTGAACTATAAATGCAGGACAATATAAACACATATGCGTCAGCGTGAACAATATTTTACAGCAGCGATTCCATCTGATACCTAAAATACGGTAAGCATACAACCAAAGCACTTTGAGACGGTACCAGACCTCGGAGTTGTACTATATTGTGCGCTTCTATTGGTGCGAACAAAATCCTTTGCGAGCTGTACCGACTTCATTCACTACACATTGACTACTAAATGCACAATTCTATAAGTACGTCGTCGCAATGTAGTTTAACGAAGTGGCGGTGCAAAATCGATCGATCTACGCATCCGTGTCAAGTTGTGTTCACTGTAGTGTATTTTGTCCTACTGGATGGGATATCTATCTCGGAGTGACGGGACAGGGACAGGTGAAGCGGAGCATGGCACTTTGATCTCAATCATTCGGCGTCCAAGGCCAACGCAAGGTCTTCAGCAATCGAACACGCAAACAATCACTCTACACGCACTCATGGATAGCTGAGATTTGGAACAAGAAGTTTAGAAGATCTGCACTTGAGTGTGCCTAGGAACGTGTTTCGTTCCAATGCATTTCGGTTTCTACTCTCTACTGTAAATGCCACTAACGCCGGCGCGCGTCTGTAAGCGCACAGCGCGCTCGAATGCCACAGCGGCTGGTACTCGGCCAATGTTGTCGCTCGCATCCTCCTCGGATATAAAGTGCCATACTATCAGGGATTAATGAGGGCTGTAAAGCAGTTTTCTAGCCGATTACATCATGCATCTACGGTATGGATCGCGATATGGGTCGGTGAAGCGAATGGTACATAGACCAAAAGGTGCAAATGGCATATCTACAGAGGCGAACAACCGTGGCTTCGAAGTGATGCAACGGGCTGAGCCCGGCGAGATGGCTTGCAGTGTTTGCACGGGAGCAGTTATATGGTTAGTGTAGTTAAGGTGTTCCTCCGTTTGGGAGGACGCTTCGATTTTGCACCGTCTTGGAAGATGGCAACTCCGGCCGAGTTCGCGACGCGACGCGACAACCTAAGTACGCACAGATGTAGGAGTACACTATTCCGCGCCTGGCCATTATTTACAAAACTGAGCAGCAAACATCCGAAAACTTGGAAAGCATTGTACATATAGTAATGTATACATGGACGGTTCACGGGCACAATTAACATAGTATCGGTGATTGTGATATTCACAGTGGCCTTAAATAACTGATCAATACCTCGAAATCTCTTTTCCTGACTTCGTGTTCCAAATCCCACTTCTGGCCCTCACACACATAAACGCGGTCATAATACTCCTGGATTATTCTCTTGAGCATTTCTAGAGAAAAAGGAAGAGAGATTATTTAGCCTGCCAAATGGGCATGGATATCTGTGTGAGTGGCCTGGTCTGTCGTGGACGCAACGTGTGCGTGTGTGCGGTGAGCCGTATCTATCGTGTCGTGTCGTCACACCTATGTCAAGGTCATACGCATCGCCAATCGTAACGCTGATTACCTCCAGTTTCCTAATTTGCAACGCTCGTTCTAGTTCCCACTTATCCCCTTCGAGGTTGAATATCCTGTGCCAGTACATTTGACATATCGTCTGCAGTTCCGCTAGAGAAAAACATAATTATTGCGATAAGCCATTTTGTGAGGTCTCGTGGCGTCCTCGGCCTACCCGATGTTCATATCATGTGGTTTGTGTACGTCTGAACGAGAGTAGTTTACTATTGGACAAAGCAAAAGCGAAGCTACATGACACAGCAGGAGCCCGTAACCATGGTTACTACTCTGCACTTTCTCTAGGTCGCTACCAACTACATAGTCATCCGAAATCCGGCGGTTGCATTTGGGACTGTTATAGCAGCGATTACAATTGGTTATCCACAGTTAAATTTAATTCCAGCACCGGATGATAAGAATGAGTCGACTGCGAAAACAAAACATTGACTGTACTAGTCACATCGGCCTTGCAACTACCCAAAACAGCGTTTAAACAACATCTCTCTGCCGAGAACACTCCAGACCTCTAGCTGCCTGCGAGCCACTTCCATCTCATGATCGTACTTTTCCTCTTCGAGTTTGGCAATGCGCTGGTGATAGCCCGTAACAATACTTGTGAGAGCGGCTACAAAATCAACAACGGTTACTTCTTACTCGTACGTACCTACCGCCCGCCCTGGCCGCGCATTAAGAACAGCTTCACTAGCAGCGAGTTAGAAGATTCAAGAAATTAAAGAAAGTGAGTCTGCACGAGATAAATGGAGGTATTTAGTTATAACGTATTAGAAGGCCGTTCGAAGAGCAACAGTTAAAAGAGAAAAGACGTCACGGCACTTTGACAAGTAGAAAAAGGACAGTTGTTATTAGGATAGCGCCCAACTTGGCTGGTGTCGCTACCTCCATGTCTTTTCGCTTAACGATGTATTCCAGATCGAATTTCTCATCTTCGAGCTTCGCGATGCGGGTGTGGTTCTCTTTGCAAACTCTCGCAATAGCATCTATAACGCGACACACTATTATTATCAGACACAGATAACAGTGATTGCTGTGCACTGCACAGGCAGTGTTGACAATGGCAAATGACGGGACGTCGTCAATGTTGCCAGTTGGCACAGTTGTGTGGTGGGGTTGTATGGAAATTTGTGATAATCTGTGGGGCGGGTGGTACCTTCGTTTGCGTCATCGATGTTCTTGGGTCTGCCGCATCGCTCTTCGATGATACGCCTCCTCTCCGCTGCTTTGCGTTCCTGTTCCTTCTTCAACTCCTCGGCGGCTTTCTTACGCAGGAGCAACTGTTACCAGGATAATAGGTATTAACTGACAGTTAAAACCACCATTATAAAATGTTTTAACAAATATCTTACGAACCACTGGTATACAGTATGTCACAATATATGGTTTAGTATTAAGAAGAGAAAAGTTTATAATAATGCATTGCTTTAACGCGTCACAGTGCGCGCATTGGTTGGGTTGCCGGATTTTTACCCCGCTTAAACGAAATTTTTAAGGGTCTCCGATATCCTCACTCACTCAGCGAAGCACAGTAGAAGCACCGTTTCGAGTACAACTACCATTTCACGCTGAGAATTTTGTGAGCCCATGGTATCATTTCGGACGGGTCAGCTCAATTAGTGCGTCAGCATTATACGTTAGATAATTTAACGTAGCTTACCCTAAGCTTCTTCTTCCTCTCTGGTGTCATGAAACCTTTCTTGGCCTTCTTGGCTTTAGAGGCTTCCTCCATGCGCTTACGCACCTCAGCACGCTTGCGGTCGATGTCGGCCTGTTTGGCCTTCTTCGCCTGAAGGTAGTGTAAGTCATGATACTATGTGTAAAGGCTGTGTGTTATATTAAATTTACAACATTTTAATAGTTATAATCTCTTCAATTCTGCGAAAAATATAATAATAAACATTTAAGAGGTGCAAAACAATGTTTAAATTTAACTAATAATATTTTGAAAATGATTTAAATACTTTAAATTGTTAATTGAATAGTTTTAAATATGTGTAATTTTTGTTACGTCATCGTCTTCTTTACTTTACCTCCTCGAGACGTTTTCTCTGTAAAAAAAAATAATTCCATAAATTTAAAAAAAAATTACCCCTAGTCCAGTGTTAATAAGCTTATCCAAAGAACATTATTTTTTTTAAATACACATAATTTCATATGTTGACAATATTGTTTTTTTATATATTAAGTCAGTCATATTATCTGTGTGTTTATAGTGAAATTTTCATAGCATATGCAGAATTATTGTGCGTTATCTGTAAGTTTAGCATAAGTACAATAAATTAAATAATTAAACAGATTTTCATACAATACAGTATTTAACTTACTATAACAGTACATTCCTTGCGTTTGTCTGTAGACGAACGAATTATGGAAAATATACAAATAAAGTTTATAAAGAATAATCTTTTCATAGGGTAACTATAAGAGAATTAGATAATACACTCTTCATAGACAAAAATTTGGATAATATATTCAAAGTTGGTATAAAATTGGTAATTGTGAAGTCGTTATTGAATGTATATGACAACTTATACGTTGTCATTTTTAGGATGATAATTTCGACATCTCACGCTATATATATAATATATAAAATTATTTGGAATCGAATGTTGTATGCGTATCTCTATATGGAGACGCTGAAAATCGACATTCAACCACTTGCGATGGGGCATACAGGGTTAGGCTAACCCTACATTTTAACTTTGTAATTTTTGTTTTATTCTTGTTTCTTTTTGCTGTAAACAAATTTTGAATAAATATGGACAAGTTTATGATCATTTACTGTCAATATTACCATTCTAAATTAGACTAAGCATGAGGCGCGCTAGGTGAGCTAATCGCGTATGAAACTATAATCCAGCCTGTTAAAAATGTTGTATTGCGTGCCTTTATGTTACGCGTAAAGGCAAACCTATTTAACCTTTAAATAATTAGTTTCTGTCTAGACATTATGTTGAAACTTTTAAATTAACCGTGTTCTGTTTCAAAATTTGTGTAAATTAATTATTTTTTACTAAAACTATGAGTTAAATATTTGTTAAAATAAGCTACCTTAGTCTCGAGGAGATATTGAATTCAATACTGCATTTGTAGAAACACGAAGATTCGGCAACAAGTTGCAATGGTACATGAAAAAGAAACATTTGAACATCAACATATTGATAATATAGTAATTGGGTTAAGAAGAATATATGAAAATATTTAAAAAACAACAAAATTTAAAGATGTGGGCAAACTTGTATACCGCTTAAGCGGCGTGAAATTTCAACACAACCAATATTGTTATTGTCCAGGGGCGGCGGCTATTTCTTACCATAAAAGAACCTTCTAACAAAAAAATATTTAGGCGTTACAACTCGTATTAAAATATAAACTTAAGAGATTATGAAACTACATTATTAAGATATTTCATTAATTCTCTTGTTTGGAATTTAGGCCACTAAAGTTTAATGAAATATATTCCTTATATAGAGACAAAACTTTGTTTACTGAGAGAGGTTTAATAACAGCACAGTGTACAGAATTGTATTCAGACTACTTTGTAATTAACATTTAAACTTCCAATTCGTGTAATGTTGCACTTAATATAAATTAATAAAATTAAAAATATTATAATAATATTAATATATTAATAAAATTAAATTTCGTATAATTGGTTTAATTTTGTGTGGCACGTTGTTTTTTTATAAATTATCTAAATAACTGTCAGACTAAGATCTCGAACTAAACACATTAAAATTTTGGTATAAATTACAAATTAATTAAATTTTATCGTCAACATATAAGGACATTCATCATCATCATCATCATAGCCGCAAGACGTCTACTGCTGGACATAGGCCTCCCCTATATACCTTTCGGAGGTGACATTAAATAAGGGCATTAAATCTTGTAAATGTGAGGACCATTGTAGCCTCTGGGACAATAGTCTTTTTACTAGTGATGTCACATCCCCAAACAGTAATTTATGATACCGGTTCGTAAATATCTAAATTAACTTTGAAAATTTAATTAATAAATGGTTAATATAACCCTCTATTAAATAAACTTTTTATTTCATTATTTTCAAATGGCTAAAACTAGATTAAGAAAATAATTCTGCTTATTCAAGAATCTTTTTATTAATAAGATATCTCGTAAAGGTACACTCGTGATATTCTTTTCTGAGTTTCAGTGTCAAACTCTAATTAAATACACCATTTTGTACATTACCTTACGTCATCATCTGCCATTGTGAATTTGTTGAGCTTGCTGTCTGTAATTTGAATAAAATATTAAAATATCTATATATAAAAAAAATTAGATGTATTACGGCAATGCCCCACGGTTCAGTTAGATCTGGGAGTGTCCATGGGCGGCGGACTGTTTAACCTTGTCCTCGTTGAGGCTTTTGCTCGATTTCCTCCAGATTTAGAAAAATATAAAATAGGTGTGTCGCATTGTTAAAAAAATATATCAATGAATTTTAAATTTTATTTAAAAACTATGAAAGCGTCCTAAAATCTAAGTTATTAAAGCTTTAATTCCCTTCGACAAATGAGAATTCGTAATCCTTTAACTTAGATATTCATATTATAATACAATCATAGCCAACTCAATCAATCATGGCGTATCAATTTTTCATCCTTCGTTATTTAATAAAAAAGACGTGAAAGCTATTTGAAAATTCTTATTACCAATAACTTATTGCAAAGTCTGGCACCTTGCCATGCTGCTGATATTCGATACACATTGTGTATTTCCTTAAAAAAACCTGCACAAATATATTTATCGAGCGCTGATGGAATTTTAACACGACACGTTTTAAATTATTGCATAATTTCGCAAAGTGTACTCTCGGCTTGAATTAGGTCAGGTTAAAAATTATTTCAATGCCACCGTGTTGAAATATTGCATTTCGAAGATATTAAAGTGTCGAAAGCTTCGTACGAATTCGGTAAACTTCGGAGCTCATCGCCGGACTGAAATAGGTCGCGCGCAGCTACTCCCGCGCATCCAAATTTGGTTGCGAACACGCTCCTTCGGTTACATGTAATTTCGACACGACGCGGTCTAGACGTCATTTCAATAATTCCATGGTATTTGTGGAAACTGTTATGGCATCAGTACAATCGCGTAACATGACACTTTAGACGATTCATTAGTTATTTCTTCATCATCATCATCATTTCAGCCGTAAGACGTCCACTGCTGGTCATAGGCGGACGTGATTTCTTATTAAGTAATTAAATTATTACTTATTTAAAAAAAAATATTTTGTGTTGATATTTAACTAAATTTTACTCGTGTCTGTTCGTAATAATAAAAATAATTATCTTGATTATTATTTTATTATTGGTTGATTAATTTATATTTTGCTCAATGTCAATGGACACACCCGGTTGCGCTCGGCGTAAGCATTTCCGACGTCATTGATATATTATTAATTTTTATATTACATCCACTGCGACAATTCCGTTTCCGCTTAACACGCTTACCGGTGAAACACTTCACTAATTCACTTTAAAATTCACCAACTCACCTACGAAAAGAAAAAGGAGATGGCCCTAAGATGGTTTAGCCAACACGAGCCACAGTTGCTGACTGGCGCTGGGCGGGCGGCAAGACGCGGCGGGCCGTGCGTGGGCGCTCTGCCCCCGACAACCCCTTCGCCTCACAGACATTTTTAGCGCAGTGTCGTTTTGACACCAACACAGAAATAACATTCGCGATCTAGCTTGAAACTATGATACCGCGTAAACATTGCGTCCGCACATTCCGCTTTTACCACTTAGTAACTGTTAATTGTATAATAAACTTCATCATCATTTGATTTGAACAGCTTTTTAGGTGATTCTTGTATATAGTAAGAAAATAACGCCGGTCATGGACAACCACACAGTCCACGTTTTGTTGGCGGCTTTTTGCCTCCGATATCATCACTCAGCAAAACATTGTATAAGTACCATTTCACGCTTAGTATTATGTTCGTCCGTGGTATCACTGGTGACCCACTATGTGCCTTAGCATATGCTTCAGAACGCCCTTTCAAAAACTGAATAAATTATAAATGAAGTTATAATTGTACAAACCCATTAGAACCCAACACCTTTCTTTACATGGTAGACTTATAAAACCACTTTTAATTACTGGATTTCTATACATTCTAAAGTCAAAAAACTGAAATGCTTGAAAATGTATTATTATATTGTCTTCAGTATTATAAAAAGTTTCCTATTATTTTATATATTTTATTATTATATATAAAAAAATATTATCATTAAATAATTTAGATTTTAAAAATACAAAATAAAACATATCAACCGAAGAAATACGCTTCAAATTGTAACAAATTTTTAAATATTAGTAAAATTTACCTCTATTAAGTTATTCTTACAGTCTGTTTGCTCTTACATACTTTTCTTTATATGGCATAACCAATTTTACCACAGATTTATTACACAGTGCATAAATAAAATACTGTACTTTATAGTTGTAAAATTAAATAATACCATTAGCTTTTTAACAATCTTTCTCGGCTGAGTGAAAAATGAATTAACTCCGTAAAATTTTCCAACTTTTCTCATATCAAAGTTGTTCGGAGAAGTTTAAAAGAACGAAACCAATAATTGATTTCCTACAGACCGTTACAAGCTATAAGCAATTTAACAAAGAGTCCGGTTCAAATGTACTAAATCTCACCCGAGAGAATAGAACGGAACGGAAAATCGATTCCGATGTCTTGGAAACTAAGACCTAGCATCGAGTTTTCACAGCTTTAATTAAACTCCAACGAACTTTAACACGCCACAAGATAGTATTTTTATTTTTACGTGATAATTAAATATTGCTTTTAATTATGGTAAAAAGGTTTATCACCAGTTCATCCAAGTATTCTTTTTTTATTCTACAGCGGACAATGGTGCAGGTGGGATTGTGTAGCCAGTTATTGACGCCGCTTAAATGGCATTTTTAAGGGCCTCCGATATCCCCACTCACTCACCAAAACACAGTGGAAGCACGCAAGTATTTTGTAATTAGTGCGTTCGCATTTGCTTCAGCATGGTTCTTCCACGGTTGCAAACTATATTCGTTTAATTTAAATTTTACCTTTAATTAATTCTCAATATTAATTAATCAAGGTTTTTTTGTGAAATTTGGTTAACAAAATACAATTTGTTTACTCTGTTTTTGATATGTTCCAATTTTAAAATAATAAATTTAACAGATTCGTCAAATTTAATTAAATTTCCATTTGACAAAGTAGATTATTCATTTATGGTCTCTTTTAACAGATATGTCATTTAATTAAAACCTCTGATAAATTTATAATTTGTATATTTAAAACATACACAAAAGTTATAATTTACTTACTCGACAGTACTGCGGGCATGCTTAGCACATCGGAATGTAAGTACCGATGCACTAATTCAGTTGAATAGTCCGAAGTGATACCACAAGCTAACTGAATGTCAGCGGAAATAGCACTTTTACTGTCTCTTGCTAATTGATGGAGAATATTGAAGGTACGTGAAATACTATTCAAATGTCTTAAGGCAACACAACTAAAACGCGAATTGTGGCGTGGCTTTGATGGCGAGCAGGCAGGTGCTACGATATCCGTTTTACTATAAAAATCTTTAACAATCGAGAAAATTCTGCTACTTTTTACCTATTCACATACAATCGTTTATTAGATTTTCTATGAGTCCGAATTATTAGCCTACATAATCTAATTCAAAGGAAATAAGATAAATGGTCCATTTAGGTTCTCCATTACCTCTAATGAAGCTCGAGGCGCACCCCTCGTTCATTGATCTTTTCCTTACAAGCCTATTCAACCTAAATATTTTCATTCCCAGAGAGTCGCACCCAGGTACTCAACGCCCGTAGTGCAAGTGCTATAATTATCGCTTCGAGGAAATATTTAGAAGCAGATATATTTCCATAGATATCTTATAATATGCGATATGTATATATTTTAGCTTTTCCTTAATAAAATTATTATTAGATACTATTTCAAACGCTCCAATAAAATAAGTCATATAAATCCCGTAAGTTCGTATAATTGTGAATTATTTTTAGTAATAGATCAAAAGTCTAGACTTAAAATAATAATCTATATGATAAAATAATAAGATGAACTCATAGTCGTTTAACTAGGAGCTCTGTGATCATTTTAATATAATGGCCCCATTCTTTACTGTTGCTATTTTTGTCGGGAGCGGAATAACATTTTATTGGTAGCGCACGCGGTAATTTCGTATTTTGAGAAATTTTAGAATTAAAGCAGATATAAGCAAAATGGCGCGTTTTTTGTAGCATACTAGCTGAATCAGAAAATTTCGTTATGCCATATTAATAATTGTTGAATTGTCGCGGATTTTTATAGGCATTTTCTCAAACGCTATTACTATTCTATAGAACTCCATCATATATCTATCCTAATTAATAAGTCTACCGTGAAGCGAGATATATGGGGCTTGAATCCCGGTACGGATAATTATATATTATAATTTCATTTATAATTTATTCAGTCTCGCTAAGGGCTTAACAGCGGCCACGCTAGTGTCTTAATACTGTCGCAACTGTGGGCAAGTATATACTTGAAACGGTGCTGAGTATGTGAGGATATCGGAGGCGTAATAAGCCAGCAACACAACCAATACGCGGATTAGGGCGCGGTTAACCATGGGCGTTATCCACCTGCTCCATAAAAAAATGTAAAGAAATTAGTATACCTTAATTTTAACTTTGCTACGCTAGCACTGTCACTGTCAATTAAATAAATGTCATATTGTTTTGATTTCTGGTACCGATAAAATCTTACGTTAAATTAAATATTAAATCTAATTTATTAAATAGGTTGTATCGAGATATGTTGATATCTCTGATATAAGATTTTTATCATCGTTTCAATATTTTCAGGTAAGATTGTTTTATGGCTAAATTTAATTGGTGGTTATATTATAGTATCTACTCAATAAATTATTATTTTTTCAGAGAAACAAATTGAAGCTTTTTTCTACATTCTGAACTTAGTATAATATATAAATTATTTTAATATATATTCATTTAGATATAAACTTAAAAATATCAAATTTATTAATATTTATAACGGTAAGAACCATTCAATTGATACGTTATTCAGTTTGAATCGTTGCCAATAATGCAGTTTCATTTATTTGGGATTTGACAGTTTAGTATTCTAGATATTAAATGGGTTTTCTAATGATCTTTAACCTTTATTTCGCTTGTAATAATTTCAAAGAAAACAATAATTTAATTGCAGATTTATGAAATACTCAACTCTTGCAAGAATATTTGAAACGCCAAAGATATTAAAATATTTTTAAACAACTCAAAGAAATTACAAGAATAGTAAAGAAAGTGGTATAATATAAGAAAAATTACAATTTCAGTGCAAATCGGCTTGGTACAAAGACTTGGCTTAAAGACTAATGGGTTTCTAAAACTGTCTCTTCGCTCATGAAAGGTAATAATTTCCCACTTTTTAATATATAGAAGGCCCATCCCTTTAAAATATTATCAAATTTAAATATTTTAAGGATGTAATTTGAAAGTGAGGTTTTTTTATGATATGACCAGGTAAGGCGCAAAATAATCGGTGCTTTTGTTTTGCTGCCAGCTATTTACGCTTAGCTTAATTTTACGGGAATAGTAAGCGAACCGTACACACTAGGCGAAAGTCAGTCAATGTTTTACTCTGTTATTATGTGAGCCCGTGACTGAACTCTAGACGAGATAGCCCAATGAGTGCATCAGCATGTTTCAGGGTATCCCAAGGGAAAGACTGTATAAAGCCCTTTCAACGGCTAAGTACGTATAAGTAATTATAGTCGCTTTTACGCAAAAACCAAAAAGGATATTTTTCCCTTTGTTCCACAACTATCTTGTCACCCGTGGGCCGATTTCGGTGAAATAACTGTCAAATGAAATTATCCAATTTTTATCATAACAAACCTTATTTGTTCTAGTATTTCCTTCTAAGTTATTGAGGGCAGACATTTTAATGAGCCCGGCTGCCTTAATGATTCCATTTTATGGGTTGCTTGTAGTCGTTGAGATAAAGTTCTCTCATCGAAGGACCGATCGTAATTTTAAACTGCCTTTTAAATACTGCTCAGTGGCTGTGACGACTCTCGTAAGTTAATTGATTTGATTTATAAAACTAAACTAAGAGTGCTGAAGGGTTATTTCATTTAGATTACCTAAACATTTAAATGTAATTTCAATATAACGAACATAATTATGTTATGAACATAATTATTATGTATCTTCGAAATATATCCAATAAGGTTAATGTATGATTTTTTATATGAAAAACATTGACAGTGCAATATAGTTGCCATATCTCGGTCCTCTTTGTTTAATTACATGTAATATGTCAATTTTATATATTATTTATGACTATACAATGGCAATGAAATTAAGACCAATTCATCTAACCAAAGTTACATAATTATTAGACCTAGCATTTGTACGAAATGTGACAAGAAGTGATTTATTAATTATTTTTATATATATATTATAGTATTATTTAGTTACTCTAAAAGCCAATCCATAATAAATATACTATTCAAATAGGATGAGTTGCTAGAAACAGATGTATTTCTAAAAGTTTTTTTCGATTTTCCAACCAGAGACGCCAATTTCAAAAGGTATATTTTATATGATGATTTTTAGTCGTATGTCCACTGTTTGGGGCAAAAGGCGTCCATTGTGGTCGACTATCCAGCCATACCTTGGGTCTCATGTTATTTATTTTAATTTATAGTTCCTACCTAGGTTCCAATAATAAAAAATATTGAAATAAAGATGGCTAAACTCAAAAATTGAACGCGAAATTCCAATTTCGTTTCAAGAACTGCTAAAGTATTTCTCACTCCATTCATCACATTGAAAATTGAGCGAACGGAAGCCTGTCTGCTTCAAGTTTATCTATTAATTTATAAGACATTCACTAAAATGTATTTTCCGGACTAGATAAAAGCTTAACATATCTGTTTGCTGATCTGCAAGTTTAATATTTGAAATTTCATATATATAGATAAACCAAATCATTTTGTGAAATACTTTCAAAAGACCTATTCCCACAGAATACTCAGCGTGAAATGGTATTTGTACACTTATACTGTATTTCACTGAGTGAGTGAGGATGTCGAAGGCCCTTAAAATGCCAATTAGACGTCGTAAAAATGCCGACAAAATAACCAATTTTCGGATTGTCGTGCGGTTGTCCATGGGCGGCGGTATTTTCTTCCCATATAGGAGAACCATCAGCTCTGCTGTCCGCTATACCGTTAAAAACATAAAGGATGGTTAATATACTGTAAATTTAATGTTATTTTGAACAAAATTGTTTTATGGTTTAGCAGGCAATAGAGTGGGCGGGTCTCCTCTATGGTAAGAGATTACCGCCAAACGTGGGCAACCGCGCCCAATTCCATGCTTTTTGTTGTATTGCCGGCCTGTTTTGACGCTTAAGCGGTATACTTTTACACGCCTCTGATAAAACTCTCTATATTTTTTCACGCAGCTATTCTGTGAGCATGAAGGTATTACATTAGACAATCCGGCTCAATCACTGCATCTGCAAATGCTTCAGCAGGATTTTACCAAGAATAAGACTGTGTTTTAGTCTAATTCCTATGCACTAAAGAAAAATATAAGTTAAGTACATTTAAAAACTTATTTTACTCAAATGAGAATCGGAGCCATTAACTACAGTTCATTATAATTGCTATTGAACGAATTACAGCGTTGAACAAACAATTGTAATAAAATGACTGTAATTTTAACGCAACATCTGCGCTGTGAGTTTATATTGCTGAAACCATTTATTGATAAATGTTTTTGTACATTATTTATGTTTCCATTCAAAGCACGTTGTAATGCGAACGTTTGATATTAATTAATAAAATCTATAAATATATTATGTGTTGCAGATGTATTTGAAAAACAATAGGACTTGGGAACCTTCAAAAAAGAGCATATCTATTCGTAGAAAGTCGACAACGCACTCACGATCCTGCAAGGGCTGGACGTGTCCATGAGCGGAAGACTGCTTATCCTTGGTGAGCTACATCCTCGTTTCTCTGCCTATGTTAATTAAAAACAACGAATTTTTCTAATGACTCTTCTAGTGACAGCTGTCAGCAGGATGAGTTCCAGACCAATACGACTCCAGGACCTACAAGAAAGGAGCGTACATATTCCTTAAATGCCGGTATCGCATCTGTAGCTCTGTAAGGGCTACGAGTGGATGAAGGGTTATGGGGCATGGGCGGAAGACAGCTTATCCCAGGTGAGCCTCCTGCCACCATTGCTATATAAAGACATAGTAAAGTATTTAAATAAGAACACTTTCTAAGCTGTACCAGATAATTGTTAATGTCGGAATCAAAGCAGGTCTATTGAATAGATACGTTATACTTATAAGCTAATATTTTTCGCAGAGGTTTTAAAAGAATAAATTAAAGCGATCGAAATTTCGTTTGTTATGTTTCTTTTCAGATGTTTCAGTATAAGCTTGTAACAAGCTAATAGATACCTGATATACGAAAATTTGCATACCGTCTACCTACATCCTACTCATGGAGCATTCGAGAAGTTTAAAATAGATTAGAGATGTTACTTTTAATTGACACCAAATGTTCTGATACAGTGACATCTATAAAATGACTGTGATATTTGAAATGTAAAAGTCTTTACTTTCATATTAAGGACGAGAAAATTTCCACCGCCAGTCGCGTTATTCAAGA
The DNA here is from genome assembly GCA_018230265.1 of Delias oraia. Lineage (NCBI taxonomy): Eukaryota > Metazoa > Arthropoda > Insecta > Lepidoptera > Pieridae > Delias > Delias oraia. The sequence continues at coordinate 951 of DWCF01001477.1, read as the reverse complement.
ATGTAACTAGATGGCGCTTTCATATAATTGAAAACGTCTTTTGTATAGATTTTATAGTTGAAGGTTTTGCTCTCTGTCTGTAAAATAGGTTTAAATTTTTTTAAGGTATATCGGACAACGGAGCAGGTGGGTATCCTATATGGTAATAGAACACCGCCGCCCATGGACAATTGATCTATAGTCCACACATTGGTTGTGTTGCCAGCTTTTTACGCCACTAAAGCGGCATTTTTAGATCCTCCGATATCCTCAATGACTCGGCAAAACTCAGTAGAAGCACTGTTTTATGTACAACTACCATTTCATGCTGAACTTGGTGTAACTATATACGAACGCTTGGTATACCTTGTAAGGCAATTTTATACCTGTATACGTATTTGTTTTAGGTTAATTGCACTAAACATTTTTTTAATATTCGCTAGGAATATTTAATATATAAATAATATATGTTAAACTAGACCTAATTTTAAACGAACAAAGAGTTTGAACGACACGTAAACATATGAAATAACTTCTAACCACGCTAGCATAATTTTTTAGGTTTATGTATAACATTAATACGTCTGTTATTTTATTATAAATATTTTTATTGAATATTGAATTTGTTCCAAGTAGACAGATTTATGGGACAAATAGAAGATATTCGCACTAAATTTTACAATAATATTGGGAGAGCCATGCTGAAGCTTATGCTGACGCACTAATTGGGCTGGTTCGTCCAAAGTGATACCACGGGCTCAAAGAATACTCAGCATTAAACAGTACTTGTACTGTGTTTCGCAGAGTGAGTGAGGATATCGGAAGCCCCTACAAGTTGCGCTTACGCGGCGTTACAAGTCAGCAACACAGCAAGCGCGGACCGTGGCGCGGTTGTCATTTACAGCTTCAAATTATTATTAATAGTACTCCCTAAATAACCAATATTGTTGTGCATTTAAATATGAAATGACT
>DWCF01001476.1:0-30350 GCA_018230265.1 Delias oraia | reverse complement strand
TGTAACTGTTAGGCTTGATTAATTTAGTTTTATATTCTTTAAGTTTAATTTTCTGCTTAGATAATTCCTTGTGTGCGATTATGGGAAACACCTCCCCCTCCCCCCAAAGACATTATTCATGGAGGTCCAAGAGGAAAGCCTACGTCCAGCAGTGGCCGTCTTACGGCTGAAATGATGATGAATGATGATATAAAATATACAATTTCTAAGTCCACAATGTTCAAAAATCTAGTTCAAACTTTTCAGAAGTTTATAGACTTAACCCACAAAACGCCTCCGACAGGTATTCATGGAGGTCCAAGGAGGACTATGTCCAGCAGTGGACGTCTTACGGCTGAAATGATGATGATAGACTAAACAATTTTCAATGGTATTAGCAAAGCTCAAAGCTTATACGAACAAAATCTATTTCCATTTGACATATAATGGAAAAAGTAATGATGTCACTGTTCATATGAAAAACCCGCATTGGCTTGTCTATTTAGTGCGCGCATAATGTGTAGGGGAGTATAAAGAAGCTTATTGTTTAGAAATGTAGGACGCTTTGGGACTGTTACAATATTTTTAAAATTCTACCTATCAAATCTAATACAGATGTTATTTGGACTACTATTAATATAAATATTACTATACATAGTTTACTTTGTTGTTCATTATTATATAGCGTAAAACAAAACGATTGACGTTGTAATGTCTAAAATATTGTTGTTATACAATTGAGCATTTTTAAGGAATTTTTGCCACGCGCCACCAGTCCGATCAGCTGCCGGCGGAGTTATTTCTAATCCGTACCTATCCACAAAAGGCCGGCAACGCACCCGTGGCCTGCAACGAATGGGTTATCCATGCAATTGTTCACGGCCGGAGGACAGCTTATCCTAGGTGAGCATCGCTTTCATTTGTCTCCCTATTTTCATTAAAAAAATATAAACAATATATTAAATTATTATATATTTTAAATATTATTTATATAAATTTAAATATTATTATATATATTAAACAATATATGCCTATGCTTTTTCTAATATTACGTACACTAAAAAAAGTTGGCCAGCTTTTAGCTGACGCGTTCGTGCCCCTACAAATAGACAGTCAACGGGGGACCATAATCCTAACTTCTACTTTGCTCTATCCCAACGGCGGGTTTTATTAGATGCGGCTGGTTTTACGAGTTCGAAGGAATAAATTGCTAACATTTTTCAAATTAAACGAGGCACAAAGTTTCACTCAAGTGGCCGCAGCAAGTGGCACTAAGTACTCATAATGTTGAGCCAATAGGCTAACCAATTTAGTTTTATTTCTATCTCAGTTTAAATGATTCACTACGAGTGCATTCTCAGCAGTAACGGGAAGTATTTCAGCTATAGCTCTATTATTGGTCTCCTAAAGTAGGTAACGGGAATAATAAAAAAAAATTACCTGACAGATAAACCCCTCAGTATTATTTCATAATACGTATCTCATTTAATACACATACTACATACAACATAGACACAAATACATAATATACAGCAATATTGTAATATTGGGCGATCAGAAGTGTTTTCTAGCATGGAAGTGTTGCATTGGGAAGGTACAACCAATATTTGTCGCTTTTTTACAAGATCCAGACATCATAATGTCAAATATAGTCTATATTTATTTAATTTGAACGATCCAGCGATAATTTGGATGGAGAATGTAAATTACGTGGCTCCTAGTCACTGTTGATTGACCACCGATGACCGGATGAGAGTGCAACGAACGACAATGCATAATCGTAACTACATAGGTTTCCTTTTATGATATAGCGGACAACGGAACAGGTAGATCTCCTACGTGTTAAGAGAACACCGCCCATGAACAACAGCGCATTGGTTGTGTTGCCGTCACTCACTTAGCGAAATACCGTTTCAACTAACATTTAGCACACTGATCAGTGCATAGTTAACTACTATTTAACTTTGAATCGCGAATATTTTACAGTTGATGTTTGTTACAGTTGTTGAACTTTCCACGCATCTTTGTCGTCTATTGGTATTGGTATTGGTTTATGTTATATAAGCTTTCTTAATTAAAGTTTTATAAGATTATTGATGTTACTTTATGTAATAAAACAAGCATCAAATATTCAACGTCGTTAATTAGACCGATGCTGACATAATACGAATTGATATATCGTATATTATGTTATATGAAACATGAAACCTTTGCTTGGTAACAACCTATTTGATTACATCCGGTCGCAATGCATAATAACCAACTCGATACGTAGCTACAAACGCTTGCTCATATAAATTTAATACATTCTATATGAGCATAGATACATAGACACGACTCTGTAAGAACTTCAGACAATCAGCTGTCGAATCAAGATGGTCGATAAATGCCAAAAATGAACCGCGTTTCGTTTTATACAAAAAAGCTCATATTTAAAATTTGTTTAACCCAAAAATGTCGGAATCTGTTATATCAAATGCACATCAACAACTTGACTTGACGTTGAAATTTATTAAATTAATTTGATTTGACATTTATTAAATTACCGCCGACAATAACCGCTTTAACTAAAAGTCCACAGACTTTTGCCAAAGTAAAAAGAAAACCAGAGTACCGCTAATAGTTATGATGGCTATTAAGGCTTACGGGGTTGGCATCAACTACACCCGCCCACCGACTAATTTGAAAACGTTACCTTTAAGTAAACTAAAACCATTTTGTAGGTACATTAATCTCTCCACTCTCGACGAAAAACAGAGAAAATAGTCTTTTTTTGTTTTATTTCTTCATTAAGCGAGTTCTTATGGTCTCGCGTTTCTTTGATATCTATGTACCTAATAAGAATATCTATCTACAATATTGTTTGATGAAATTTTTAGTTCAAAAAGTCAAAGTTACCACCAAGATTACTTACCAATTCAGTTAATTGTACATACAGTAATTTATTTATCAATGATGCGTACACTACTGTAGTGATTGAAAATATTTTTTTAAAAACCACCGATGAAAGTGTTGCGTGGTAGATTATCAATAATGGATGAGCTGATCGGTCGACTTGTTTCTAGTTTTCTCGACGCATTTACGTCTAATTCACATGTATTAATTTATATGTAGAGAATGTTTTAATACGATGTTTATAAGTAACAAGAGAAAATCACTTAAGAGAAATTAACCGTTTCATGAATTGCAAAAGATTACCTGTTCATCTTGACTCAAATGAACCAATTTCTTAATACATGCACTCGGCTTACACGAGGAAAGATTATTAAAAGAAGCAATGACAGGCCGGAGATGGCACAATCGACTCCGGCTAGTGATTCCCTCTCAATTTATACGTAACTTGGACCCTCTCAAAAGCAAAATTTATTTAGGGTGCGCAAATTCGAATCAATAGCCAGCCTCATAATATTTAACCCTTATAATGACGATAATTGCATTAACATAACGTTTAATTTGACCGCATTTTAATGAAAACATTTCCGGAAGTCCCCACAAACAGTACCGGCATATATTTACACATACAGACACAATGTACGAACATACCTTTCCACTGATTGTATAAACCTTGGTTAAATATTTCCAACGGCACAGATAACACAAACTTCTAGTCACAAATTGTCACTACACTGAGGTTAGCGCGGTCAAACTGCCGAGAGCGTCGAACGCTGTGAAGCACGCGAGGAGGGCGACTGCACTCGGCTAGAGTCGGCAGAGAACTGCCGCCCCCCGCTTCTTACGCACTTAATATCCCCTGGTATAATACCCCGAGGGCCTTGACATCAGCTATAGGACTTTTAGCAAATATGATAATTAAACAATGTTACCAGAGTCGATATTATTAAAGATAAGAATTTTTTAAGGCGGTCAATAGAATAATTGTGAGTTAACAATAAACATTAGAAGAAACATTCTATGAATGAACGTGACGATTTCAAGATAAGATAGGAGACAAAAGATATATTATTATATTATATAATTATTATATAAAAATTAAGTTTAAAACAAAATATTTTCACAAATCCATATTTCGCAAATCACAATATTATAGAATTCGTACTCTCACAAATTGTACATTTTTAGGCGCTCGATTTAAAAAAAATACGGATTTAATCAACACACTAAACCCATACATACATTGTGAAATATCTAAGGCGACGCGAGATTTATTTTTAATGGAAGAAACCGAATCGTCTCGAAATATTATCACAGAGTGGTGATTTATGGGACAACAGTGTCATCTGAAAATAAATTCTTGAAAAGGAAGCGGCACATTGGTAACAGTCACGCAATTAAAAAAAATGTCGCAAGGCATCAAAGTGTAAAAGATTGCGGTAACTGCACAACGATAAATCATTAACTAATGCTGTCACCGTTTTGTATTTTATCCGTATGCTTTTAAAACAGTTTTGTTAATTTCTATAGCGGACAACGGAGCAGGTGGGTCTCCTGTATGGTAAGAGAACACTGCCGCCCATGGACAACCGCGCCACAGACCGCGCATTGGTTGTGTGGCCGGCTTTTTTACACCGCTTAAGCGGTAATTTTAAGGGCCTTCGATATCCTCACTCACTCTGCGAAACACAGTAGAAGTATATTTCACGATGAGTATTCTGCGAGCCCGTGGTATCACTTTAGACGAGCCGGCCCAAATAGTGCGTCAGCATATGCTTCAGCATAGCTCTCCCACGAGTGTGACAGTATTGAGACAATCGTCCGGCTACTGTCAAGCCTTACCAGAGATCGAATAAATTATAAATTAAATTATAATTGTCCAGACCGTGTTTTGAACCGAAGACCTCTCGCTTCATGGTACACTTTTAAAACAGCGATGAGGCTGTACTATTTCGATTAGTAAATGCGGACGTCGCAGACCAGTGAAATTAAACCGCTCAAGCAGTGTAAAAAGCCAGCAATCTAAGCGTTAGTTACTTAAGTGACATTTTTCATATCTTGGCCAATTTACTCAAAATCGTTATAAATCATGTGTTATTCTACCTACGTAGAATTTGTTAAACATTTACGGCACATTACATTACGCGTTACACTCGTCTGGACCAGGTTTTAAGAGGTTTATTAACAAAACCCCTATCAATTCCGGTAAAATTCCCGTCACGCCGTCGTGAGCGTACGCAGCACATAGTGCTCAGTGATTGCAGTAAATAACAGTAAAAGTGACATCACTGAGACATTTGAGTTTTTCATTATCTACGTTGTAATGTAGGTCAGGTAGAAAAAACAAGATTCGAGTTAAAACTTGACGAAATACAGCGGGAGGCGAGAATTAATTGTATTGCGTAAGCTTGGTGTTTATCTATTTCATAATTCTGTTTATTTTTATAGTATAGCTGACAACTGAGCAGGTGGGTCTCCTGTATGGTAAGATAACACCGCCGCCCATGGATAAGTGCGCCAACTCACTCACTCTTCGAAACACAGTACAAGTACCGATTCACGCCGAGTATTTTGTGCTTTTAAAACTCTTTTTTGACACAGAAAATACAAACACAGTATGTTGAAAGTCTCATAAGTCATTTTGGACTTTTTTAAAAGTATTTAGTGGGCAACATAGCTGGCTGGTATCCTTAAATGATAAGAGATCACCGCCGCCCAGGGACAACCCTTTTAATCCGTGCTTTGGTTCTGTTGCCGGCTTTTATCGCCGCTTAAACGGTAAAATTTCACGAGCCTCCAATATCCTCACACATATATCCCACAATACCTACTTTTCAAACTGTATTATTCTGTGAGCCCATGGTATCACTTAGAACGAGCAGCCCCAATAATGTGACATCTGGCTCTGCCACGCGTAAGACAATGTTAAGCAGGACCTTTCAAATATCGAATAAATTAAGACCGGGATTTAGCTACCGCTGACTTCACAAGAGCACAGACAGCTCTCAATGACTATTATATATTTAACATCATCATCATCAGCCTATTCAAGCCTACTACTAGACATAGGCCTACCCCAAAGACGCCCACCTATTACGATCTTGAGCATTAGGGGTCCAGCGGTTGCGCGCCACCTTCGTGAGATCGTCTTTCCATCGCGTGGCGGGATGTTATATATGTTAGAACAAATATATTAAGATCGTTTATCAAAGCAAAGGATCAGAAAACACTATCTCATAGGCACAACAGGCAGCGAACAGTTATATAGAAATGTGACGCGATACGCAATGTGGCAATACAGAATAGATTTTAGAGCGAGCCATGCGACACGTTTTGTGAATGTTGCATTTTGTGGTCGTCATGTCAACTGAAATTACATAGCATTGTTTTCTTAATACGTAACACAATAGCGTTTGGCGAACGATCGCGGGTACTCGGTACGTCACTCGACGTGACTACTACTACATAGAACTATATTTTATTTTTAATAAGTTTTACGGCACTAGATTTTAGATTTTTTGAGCCTAACTACATTTCTATACATTCTGCATTTCTGCATTCCTATAGGGCTTCGTGGCCGAGCGGTCTATCGTATAGTCGGGAGTATCAGGTTCGATCACCGGTCTGAATAGAATATATAATTTACTCAGTCTTTAGAAGGGCTTGACAGTGGTCGGTTGAGTGTATTGACATTTTTATACCCCTAGGAGTTCCATGCTGATGTACAAATTGGGTTGGTTAATCCGAGGTGATTCCAGCGGTACCATCACAAACAGAATTTGTACTGTGTTTCACTGAGTGAATGAGGTTGTCGGAAGGTCGTGAAATACCGCTCAAGGGAGGTAAAAAGCTGGCAACACAATCTAAGCGAGGACTGTCCATGGGCGGTAATCTCTTATTATAACAGAAAATCGCTTGCTACGTTGCCCGCTAATCAATAAAAAAATTATCGAGTCTTATTGTAAACTTTGACCGTCGTTGCACTGAATTATATCACTTTTCTTAAATTATGCACAATACTGTACAATTTACGCGTCAAACTCTACCCATTTTACATAAAATACCAGGAAAAGACAGTTTCATGACATTAATATAAAACGCGCTCGCTGTTGCGATGCCGCCAGACCCATAGATACATATTTGTATGTCACAATGAAAGTCAATAGAGAACATTAGCAGATGTTTTTATTCGGACATCTGTTCTAACATTGATACGCATTTAAAACTGTCATTAAAATGAATTAAATGGTCATTTTATGGTACAGAAATAATACAATTTGTCAATTTCTAAACTATTTGGATTCATTAATTCAAGACAAGACATCAATTGCATATTTTCATGGAAATGTTCATTTTAATTTGCAAAACTAAATGCTTGCTACCCTCTTTAACCACACAGTTATATGAAGTAGGTTAATAATTTTCAATAGAATGAAATGTTAATAGTAACCTCAAATTTTTAATAAATATTTTGCATTGTGTCAAACTTAAGAATTAATTAAAATCATTGTAAGTATGTAGTTACAATCGAACAAAATCATTTTTTATATATAATGAAATTTATTAGTGAGTGGCGACATCGGAGGCCTTTGAAATTATAACGTTTAAGCGGCGTAAAAATTCAACAACACAGCGTCCATGGGCGACGGTATATCTAACCATAATAGAGGCTCGTGCTCCGTTGTCTAAAATATCAATAAAAAAAACTTGTTATGCACTTCAAGGTTCTCTTGTAAAAGAATAGCTACTTTTTAATTATCTTAGAATACGCAAGCAGAAGCTTAAAGTATGAACGTTAGCGAAATTGTATGAGTAGAGCCTTAATCATGTCTTAACTCTTAGGCCTCCCCTTTGTATTCCCTTGTGTTCTGTAAATTTCTATAAGTGAAACTTTTAATCAAGCCTGAGGAATAAATGTTTTAGTGAGCTTGTCGAGCGATTCTGGTGAAATTCTCACGTTTGAAGTTTTTTAATCATGCAAAAGTAAGTACCTACGAGTCTCAACGAATCACGTTGTCTTGCGGAGAACATTTAAAATTTAACAAATTAATGCGGTTAGGCCTCGTAATGGTACTTTAAGTATCCTGAATGTGGCTACATAAATACTCTAAATGAAATCACAATTTAAGGTTGTATTTTTTTAGGGGTGACATTGAGCATATAGTCATATACGAATATCACGAAACTTCGTTCAGATTCAGAGGTTCAACCCTCGCTCTGAATGTAAACTTTCAATTATTTTTAATTTATGTTCGACCACTGGCAGCGCCGGAGCAAAAGCGATTGGGTGTGGAATAGAAATTTCTGGCAGTACGCCGGAGCGGGGGCGCTTGATACATAATTGGTGACCCAATCCAGTTAACTATGTAGCTTAACTGTGTATTTGTCAAAATACAAGAGACTAAGAAGGTTCTTCGTGTCCTGGGTATCGTGGTTTGAATGTCAAGTAGGGACTGCGAGTCTCAATTGAGCCAAAAGGGTCTTAAGTACACTGGAGTCGATGAAAATTCTGCCGGAACCGGTACCGTGAGGTTTTGAGTTTGGGTTTTGCACTGAAAGGTAACCTCTTATTTCTCAACAATTGTTGCCATTTCTAGACACTGTGTCTTAAATTGGTAAAAGTGGAGTATGAATACCACTTTACAATTCTTCAAATCCATATCCGGTAACAAATATTTTAATATAAAATTGATCATCAAATTTATAGTACTTGTCTGTAATATAATAGGAAACACGATATTCAATATTCGTGTTACAAAATAAATTGAAATAGAAGCCTCTATTATACAACTTTTCTGCCACAAGGCAAATCAATTTTATCCGTTGAAAGGGAAACCTGGATATTTTGATACCAACTACAAAGAAAAACATGTATATAATTTATATTTTATTATTAGATTATTATTATTTGCGTCGTTATACTAAACTTATTATAAATTAATGAAGCCACAATAGCCATTAATTAAGCACTAATGAAACCACTTCGCAATATTTCATGCTATTTTGGCAATTTTAAATTGCAAATCGTTTGTAGTAACATTTAAAGTCGTTTGTAATGACAATTCAATTACAACACATATCCATATCTTATTAAATTATATTGCACTCATTAAAGAACCACAAAATGGTTTGAAAACAAAATTATTATTATCATAAAAATCACTTATTTTATCTACATTTTTCTTTGTAAAGTTACATTAATTACGTAACCTACTTGCGACTCTTGTAGCCTCTGTAGCAAAGAGCGCAATGGTAACATATAAGTCCTTCACAAACATTTCCCTTTGTTAATCTATTTTCAGAATTAAAAACAGCGCGTCGCCACTAATTATACCCCTCTTGAATTTTTACATGAACCGCCATGGCAAAAGCAATTTCTACCTTTACAATTACATCATATGATAGTGGATATATTTTGAAATGAACATGTCATTTTATATCTCCTTCACCTACATTATGTACGTAGTTACTACGTACTGAACAAAGAACACAGAATACTCAGGGTGTAACGGTAGTTGTGCTATGTTTCGCTAAGCGAGTGAGGATATCGCAGGCCCTTAAAGTGCCACTTAAGCGGCGTAAAAAGCCGGCAACACAACCAATGCGCGGACTGTGGTGCGGTTGTTCAAGGGCGCACTTTCCCCGATTTGGTTGTATTGCCGATATCTTCACTCACGTAACGAAACACAGTACAAGTATCGTTTCAAGTTTAGTACCTTGTGAGTCCGTGGTATCTCTTCGGACGAGCCCGACCAATTAGTGCGTCCGCATATGCTTCAGCATGGCTCTCCCACGAAAAAATACCTATCTATAAAAGGTTATTATAATCCTATCAGATACCACGATTTAACAATTAGCGAGTGTTTGAAGTAAATATTGACGTTTATCAGATGGCGTATCTGAATCAGCTAAACGCAGCGAGCGGGTCAACGTCTTGCCAGAAATAGCGCAAGACTTCTGGTCTACCTCACTCGTCGCTCACAACCAACAATCCCTAATCCTAAATCTCATTAATACGTCAACGATCAATATAAAATCACCACATGTCCACCAGATTTATTTCAACTTCGTCACATATTTACCTAGTGAGGTAATTTACAACCGCTGTCAATTGATTACGTCATCTTTTAATGCTGAGCGTTGAAATCGTTAGAGGCGTAATTTCAGATTTATTTATTTAAAACCCACTTATACAATTATAATGAAAACTGCAGTAGAAAATTATTATATACAAAAATTACATAAGTAAGTTAAGAAAGAGGTAGCACTCTGCTGTATACCCATCACAAGTGGTGGAGTACCTACCCGTTTTCAGCGCCCACATTCACACAAAAATTCGTAAACAACCATTAAGGGCCGGCAACGCTCCCGCGACTCTGCTGAGGCTAAGTGTCCACGGGCGATGGACTGCTTATGCTAGGTGAGCCCTCTGTTCGTTTTCATACCGATATTTATTTTTTTAAATCAATCTTACCTAAAATCAAACATTGTAATACAAATCCGTACGTAATTTAGACTTAAGGAAACAATACAAACTGAGCAATCAAAAAAAAATAGAAAATTAGTCAATTAAAATGCGTTAACTATCAGAGGTTTATTAACCTATCATATCAGGCACGCAATGCCGCGAAGTCAGGACTACCGGGTTTCAATCCGGGTCTGAATAAAAAAAATACTAGGGCTTGAGAGTTCGGGCGAGTGTCTCAACACTGTTCTACACGTGAGAGAGTCATGTTGACTCAATTGGCCCTGCTCATCCGAAGTGTTGCCATGACTTTACAGAAAATCAGCGCGATACAGTACGTCTTGCACTATGTTTCACTGAGTCATTTATATCGAATGCCCGTGAAATTATACCTGTGTAAAAGCCGGCAACACAAGTACGCAGTCTACGAAGCGGTTGTCAATGGACAGCGGTGATCCCTTGCCATAGAGAAAACCAGCTTCCGTTGTCCGCTATAGATACAATGAAAAATACGCTGCAGTATGTAAATTACAATTTGCAATTGAACAAAGCCTTCGTATTCAAGTCAAAAACCTCTGCCTTGTGGATTAACCCCGCCTTGGCTAGTCCCAGTGTACTTCAATCATTAAGGGAACTCAGGCCGGCGACCGCTGACCCATTTCAACAATAAGTAGGTGATCATCGGAGTCATTTTCTTTTCTAGCATTTCTATTCCTTTATCGAGTGGCTTTTAGAAAACGTTTTATTTTGATGTCGATTTCGTAATACTCTTTGAAAAATTCCGAATTGTTGGCGACTTTTTTAAATGTATAAGAAATGCTAGCTGGCAAACGTTGTTTTGCTATAGAAATCATAAAAGCACTAATATCTCGATAGAAAATAACACTTGATGATAGAAAGTTGAAAATGTTAAGATATGGGCATATATTTTAGTGGCACAATATAAAAAACAAAAATAAATTGTACAAAATAGGATTTTTTTGGGTTGGGTTGATTTAATATGTAGGGATATGAAAGATCGACGTTGACCGATTCTCAGAGCTGCCTGATATGCATAAACCATTTGAATAATAACCAAGTCTAAGTATAAGTTCTTTATATCATCAATACATGCACGCCCAGTTCTAATATTACCAGTCAAGATACTGAATACATTTTAAATCTAACTAATATTTGAAAATTCTTAATAGCCTTTATCACGGATTCATAGTTCATAAAAATAAAAGTAACTAGCAGTTAAAAAGATTCTAGGTCACCAACAAAAGATGAAGGTCATCACTAGATATCTGAGGAATAGTTGCATGAGTTGCTCAAAAGAAGTGAAATGAAGTAATTTTTTTTATAATAACGATGGCAAAAGACAAAGCTCATCAAGCATACGCAGTCTTCCGCTCATGGACACCTTTAGCACTTACTGTGCCTCGGGTGCGTTTCCGGCCTAATTGATAGATACGCTCTTTTTTGCAGGTTCCCAAGTCGGATTGATGTGGAAATACCAATGCAGGCAGCTGATTCCACAGATGGATGGTGCGCGGCACAAAATGCCTCCAAAAACTTCTCAATTTTGAAACGACAACCATCGAGATGAAAGCGATGAAACTTTGATTATACCTTGTTTGCATTTGTTATTTAATTTAAAGTATGTGTTTGAGTTGTCCAAGAAAAAATTTTGAAAAAAGTAAATCGGTGATACAAAACTTTTAATAAGCTTCGTAAATGTGCCTTTCACTAGAAAAATGCCCTCGAGACGACGTACTATAGCAAATAATAGCACGTAGATTAAGATCATGATGATCGAGCCAAATTGGTTAATAAGTTAGTCATTATCTAGACGGCGTGTTTACTTGTAATCCATCAACGTCGGGCAAAACCTATATTAGTGAAAGTAATTTTATTGTGATGCTTTTTAAATTACACAAACCAATCCAATAACGTTAGGTGCACATGATACAAATTGTGCCAAATTTCTACTGAGCCGTGTTACGTACAATTTTACAAATAAACTTTCAGTGTTTAGTACTGCAACATCCTTTTAACATCTGTACCAACACTACGTATAACCTTGAACTAAATAATACTTTAACGATGAATTATTTCAACAAATACGTAAACAAACATAAAAAAATATTAATTAAATTAATTTAACGCTTACATAGGTACTTATTATTTATCGCGATGTAAAGACGTTCATAATAAACGAAGAGCATTTAACCTCCCTACGCCCTTGAAGTTTCATTGAATCGCAAAGAAAAAGAAACAAAACATTCTCGCGAACAACCGTCTGTATTAGTTTCGCACCGAGCAGCATTAAGAGGCGCAAACAAACAAACGCAATTGTTTTATTACCTCCCTACACGCCGGCTGGCTCGAAAGCGGCGGCGGCGAAACAACCGGAAAGTCCATATGCTGCAACATGCCTCCCATTCAACTCTACCATTGTCCGACTCTGAACAGGCTAGACTATTATTACAGCAATTTAGTTTCATCATCGAACATCGAGGCAGAATACAATTTCAATCGTATAACCTCCTTTTTATATACAATTGGTGGCAAACGAGCAGCACTTAGGGCAAGCGGTATTCCTCCCACGGACACCCCCAGCCCTTGTATAGCCGCGGGTGCGTTGCTGGCTTTTAAGAAATGTTTACGCTTTTTTATTGAAGGCCCCAAAGTCGTATTGGTTTGGAAATACCTTGATGTTTGTCGTTCCATAACTGTGTTGTGTAAGTGTTTAAAGTCATAATTTTTTTTATAGTATAGCGGACAACGGAGCTGGTGGGTCTCCTTCTAAGAGAACATGGACAACCGCGCCTCAAACCCCAAAATCATTGGTTGTGTTGTCGGATTTATTACGCCACTCAAGCGGCATTGTTTAAGGGCCTCCGATATCCTCACACACTCACTCAACGAAACACAGTACAAGTACCGTTTCACTATGAGTATTCTGTGAGCCCGTGGTATCACTTCCGGCGAACCGGCAAAATTAGTGCTTCCACATATGCTTCAGCATGGCTATCCCACGGGTAATACTGTGTCGCGCATCACCAATCTGTGGCATCAGCTTCCTTCAAAGGTATTTCAAAGCCAATACGACTTGGGGACCTTCAAAAGCGAGCGACCGAGCGTACCTACTGTCCCTTGGAGGCCGGCGACCAACCCGCCTTTCTATGAGGGCCAGGGGTGTCCATCGTCGGAAGACCGCTTATCACAGATGAGCCTTCTGCTCGTTTGCCACCGTTTCCATAAAAAAGACTAAATTTGAGAAAATTACACGCGTTCCACGAAACGTGACTTCATAAATCACGCGGTAAGGAAATAGCGTCGCGTGTAACGTAAATTACTTTCAGGCCCTCGTCAGGGCGACGGCCTTTCGTTTAAGGAAGCTGGAGCCGTGGCTGTGTACGGGCATAGTGCGGCCGGCTCATGAATGCGGATCCCATCCGGGGTACACTCGAGACATCAGCCGTACAAACGTACTTCGAAAGTGCCGAGTGCTTCGGTATAATGAGCTCAACATGTTAAGTAAATATTTGCCGCATAACCGACTATGATGAAAGGAAACGCAGTGGAGTCGGCCCTTTTGCAATACGTGACACGATTGCAAACATTAGATATGAATCTGCAATGCAACGTTGTGAGAAAACTTTGGAGCAGGCGACGCGGACCATATCAAACATTTCCTGTCGGGCGTAACTCTAATTCGGTTAGGACGTGTACGAATTATACATTGGTCTGTATTTTGTTTATTAATTAGTTTTGCAACTATATATAAGTACATGTAAAAAATAAGTATATCTTCTTATTTTTTGGCTTCACTGATCAGCGATCAAAACTTAGCCAGTATCAAATATATTTACTTAAATAACGTCAGAGAATCTAGCAAGAATTTAACAAAATGAAACAATACAAAATATGATCATGATCAACTACCCAACACAAAGGTAATTTATGAAAAAAAAATTAATATACATAGATATATATTTACAGTATTTCATTTACTATTCAATCAATATCAACTTGCTATGTTAAGTATGATAAGTATTGATATGTAAAAATTTACAATTGAAATGAAGCAAGGAAGAAAACATTTGTGAAAGAATACATGTCGAGGATGTGGGAAATCATACAAAAAGCGACGAATATTAGCATTTCATAGTTGAACTTGGTCGCGCTTAGAGCGGTCAGTGTCTACGAACAAAATATCATGTTTTAAATGTTGAGTGATCTTAGCACGTGATGGCGATAATTTTTTTGTATGGTATAGCTGGCACAAGAGCAGGTGGGTCTCCTCTATGGTAAGAGATCACCGCCGCCGCGCAAATATTAATAATATCACTCAATTAATACAAACTGTAAACTAGATTAAGCAATTAATTTAACATTATAATTTAACGTGCAATGCGTTTCGCTGAGTGGCTGAGCATATCGGATCGTCTATGAAATTACACTCAAGCGGTGTAAAAAGCCGGCAACACATAGAGAAGATCCGCCAGTTCCAGCCCACTATACCATAAAAAATGAACCTATAATAACTTCTCATTTATTTGGATTCCGGTCATACTACGGATAAAACGGATCAACTGAATCAATGTGCAGATATACAGCCTGGTTGAAGCGAGTTACGAACCGCCCATGCGATTCCTAACCGGTTTATTGTATGCAAATGATATAGGATTTTTAGCCGAGCGACGGATTAGTGTTACATATTAGTATTCAGCGTGGTGCATTCAATTTGCATTGTGATCAGAGTTCAGTGATACTGTGCCATACATTTCTATTTAGGATAACACCTAAATGCTACTTCATCATCATCATTAGCCCATCTAAATCCACTGTTGGACATAGGCCTCCCCCAAAGACGCCCACCCGCTGCTACTTAGATACTGTTTAATCCCATTAGTTATAAACTTTGCTAAACTTTAGTGTCTCGTAGTGGTTTTAAAAGCCTACGAGGAAGCGAGAGGTATTGGGTTCCATCCCCAGCCCGAATAAAAATATAATTTATTCAGTCTTTGGGTTTGACAGTGGCTGGGCGAGTGTTTTAACATAGTTTTACCCGTGATATACCGATGCAGTCGTCCGAAGTGAAATGAAAATATTAATCCCTTCAAAGAAGCCTACTTTAAGAACAAAAGTACTTCAACGATAAATACAATATTCAATTGTTTCAAGTAGAGTGATGTTTAATAGTAAAATACTTGCTTAACCTACACAAAAAATGAAATTTCGCCGAAATTCAACGCTTCCTGTATAACTGTTTTGCTCATAGCTCCATAAATTATGAATCCTTATCGGCAAAATTATTAACAATAGTGTATAGTATGTAATATGTATTATTAGTTATAGTTTGTGAGATACACATTAAACTTTAATTTCAACTTTATAATAGGCTTATTTAGTACATTATAGTAGAATTTTTAGAGCATTTTGCAATAGTTTTACTTATGTAAAACTATTGTATTTGTACACAGTAGTATGTATTTATATAGAGACGTAAGTGTAGGTAGGTAGGCAGTAGGGGTATAGGTAGGTACTATTAAGGAAATATGTCATTTGAAAATGATGCGACAAGTACCGAAAAAAAGGAAATTTATATATTACATTCGCTTGTTTGAACACAAAATAGAAGCATTGACGTGTAAGATAAGACCTAGGCCTTCTGGTGATTCGGCTGAAGCATTGTTGGCGGGAATTCAGGCGATACACCAATCAGCACGACCTAGATATTTACGCTTGCACCAACATCAAACTAAAATATATCTTTATTGTTTTCAATACTGATAAAAGAGAAACTGTAAATTAAAAGCATTTTGGTTATATCTTTTTTTAAACTATAAGACATTAGCTATTTCTTGTATAGCGGGCAACGGAGTAGCAGGGTCTCCTTTTATGGTAAGAGTTTATCGGCGACCATGGATAATATTTTCACAATCTGCGCTATAGTTGTGTTGCTGGCTTTTAACACCGCTTAGCCGATATAATTTCATGGGCCTCCGATGGGCGAAACACAGTACACGTACTGTTTCACGTTGATTTTCTGTGAGCCGGTGGTATTACTACGGCTCAATTAGTGCATCAGCATCGCCCTTCCACGGATGGGACGAGTGTTAAGACACCCGGCCACTGTCAAGCCCTTCCAAAGATCGAATAAATTATAAATTTAATTATTTTAATATCCGAACCGGGGATCGAATCCAATACCTTTCGCTTCCTGGTAGGCTTATAGGACCATTTAGCTACGTAAGCTCTCAGTTAGGCTGTATAAAATACATAAATGGCTGAAAAATATTACGATTTCCATTTGCTTTAATTAGTGTAGACTCGTCAAAGACTTACCGCTGCGATGTGAGAGATATTGCGATAGTGGATATAGTAACCGCAGTTTAATTGGTTTTAATTTCTAAACAACGATACGCTGTGAATTCACAATGTTAACGAGTGAATGGCCTAATTGCTATTCCTACATAATTCCTACATTGATTAGCGCCTTTTTCGCACGGTAAGTTAGACGAAATGCTAGTTTTTGAAATTATACTTGTTAATCGCTCAACACAGCTAAGTGACCTTATCAGAGCGGTTATTTGTAGAATGTTCCCGGGAAGTTTTAAGTTCAATTGACGAAAAAACGTTAAATATCAGACTGTAAGTTGACTCTTTGACTCTTCTTAAAATAATAACACAACTACAAAAAGCGATATTTTCATTGGTATTTCCAAATCGACGATTTGGAAAAATCGTCGATTTGACGATTTTCAAAAAGATCGTCCTACAAGGCCTGCAAGTGAAACGCGCCCGCATCCTGGCAAAGGTAAGAGGTGTATGGGCGGTGGACCGCTTGTCGTGGATGAGCCTCCAACTCGTTTGCCTCCCGATTTTCATTAATATACAAATTACATTCTATTTTATAAAAAAAAAACGGTGGCAAACGAGCAGGAGGCACCTAGGGAAGCGGTCCTCCGCTCATAGGCACTCCTAGCGCCTTTAGGCCTTGCAGAGCCGCGGGTGCGTTGCCGGCCAATTTTTGTGGATAGGTATGTTAATTGTGCTAAGGGTATCTTTAAATAAACGGTGATTCAGAACGAAAACTGCGTTGGTGGCAAAAACAATCAACGTTTTGCTCTATTTGTAACTTTAAACAACCATTCTGGTCGAGCTTGCCCATTGACTACCGATTAGTGCGTGACAAAATCACTTGGGTAATATTTCTATAAATACTTTAACTTGCCGATTTGGCCTTTTTAACAATGTTACAACTTACAGACGTTTTAAAATCATTTGAATCATTTCTCACTTATGAGAGAAATGATGTCCGAATACTACGGGTTCAAAGAATACTCAGCGTGAAGCGGTACTTGTACTGTGTTTTGCAGAATGAGTGAGGATATCGGAGGCCCTTAAAAGTGCCGTTTATGTGGCCTAAAAAGCCGGCAACATAACCAATGGGCGGACATTGGCGCCGTTGTTCATGAGCGGCGGTTTTCTCTTACCATATAGGAGACCCACCTGCCCCGTCGTCTGCTATACAATATATATTTTTTAAACTCTTTACAAACGACATTTCCAATCAGTGCTTAGAAATTCAAATGTAAAAGGCGCACAACTATTGAACAACGTCGGTACCTCAACCGACAAGGAATTGTTAAGAACGTCATGATAAAACTAATCCTAAAATGGAGGGATCACGTGGAACTGGTTGACGCTCTCCATCCCGCTCTAATTGGACGCGATGTCTTACGAAAAAGCGAGACGGAAATTAAAATAACAAGCAGGCACATAAACCTTTTTTATCCGCAGCCTGCGAAGAATTTAATTGCGCATAAAAACACAAGGAAGCAAGTAAGTTCGTTAGGAGCTAGGAATTTTCCAATTAAAAAACTTAGCTCTTGTCATTACCATACTTAGTATGAGTTTGCGCGGAATTCGTTAAAAACTGGAGTTGACTCCAAGTTCAATTGTTGAAGTAAAACAACTTTGGCTCAGAACTTTAGAACTCTGGATTTAAATAAAATCTAGACGCGATCTAAGTCTCACAAATATATTTACGGGATCTCTTGCGACGCGATGTTTCATAGAATACAACCTGACTAGCATTATTTAAAATGTAATATTTGGTATAGTTATTAGTAGAGCCAGTAGACGTCATCCTGTCGAGTGTAAAGTAGTCGCTTATTTTTTTTATTTTATAGTGGACAACGGAGTAGGTGGGTCTCCAATATGGTAAGAGAACACCGCTGCCCATGTACAACCGCGCCACATTCTCCACATTGGTTGTGTTGCCGGCTTTTTACACCGCTTAAGCGGCACTTTTAAGGGCCTCCGATATCGTCACTCACTCTGTGAAACACAGTACAAGTACCGTTTCACGCTGACTATTCTGTGAGCGTCGTCAATTCGTACGAGCCGTCTTAATTAGTGCGGCAGCATATGCTTCAGTATGACTCTCCCACGTATGATGCGTTTGTTTCTTAGATTGTTTCAACATAGCGTGTTATTTGGTTGAAATTTATGTTCAGTGTTATTTTTAAATCAAGTATTTTTTTCTAGATAATTAATTCACATGAGCAATGTGCATATAATAGATACTTCACTCCAATGTCGCTTAAATAACTTCCAATGAACGAATAAATGTCAAAGATATCTATCTATGTCAACATTCGCGGACCCAAAAAATTCAGTAACCACAAAAAACGAACATAGAATTGTTTGTAACAAATTAGACAAGGATTCATGCCTGATGATATGAGATCACCGCTGCCCATGACCAACCGCGCCATAAACCGCGCTGTGCCTTTGTCGCCGGCTTTTTACGCCGCCTAAATGTTATATTTCACGCTAGTATTCTATAATTTTATTTCTTATTTATACCTATTAGTTAGGTGAACTAAATTAAGGTCCTCGACTTTGGTTTTAAGTACTAAACATTTTTAAAGCAAAATATATTAAGTTGAAACCTTAAAGGCAAAGGTAGCACAAAAGCAATAAAAGCTCAGACGCTTGAAATAAAACCAGCGGTATCACGAACAACACGCGAAGGTAATCACACTAAGTCCGATGGAGATAAAGTCTGCTAAACTTTTAAGTCTACAACGGCACAAGTTAAACAACAGTTTCAAATGAAATTAGTGTTCTGAATCGCTGACCCCTTGGTATAAAAAAATCAAAGTTGTGTAATTTATTTTTATAAATTATCTGATTATTTGTCATACAAAAATCAATGGGGGTTACCACAAGCGATTTAATGTACCTACAGAAAAATGTAACAAACAAAAATATAGGTACGAATCAATAAATTTAAATATTTGAATGGTTCTGGAGGTTTCTTGGGGTGACGCTTCTTCTTACCTGAGATACCACCTCGCAAACCGGCAGTGGTTTTCTTAATAAATACCTCTCGCTTCATAGTACAGTTTTAAAAACATTAAGCATACAAAAGCTTCGATCTTCCCCAGCAGGACAGGACGGTGTACGGATTCATTCGCGGCCCGACTCACTCACTTAATGAATTTTTTGTATTCGATTGGACCAGGGTGGACAGATGCTCTTTAAGCTAAGTTCTTAAAGAATGGATGCGATTGTACGAAATTCAGTTCTGGATTGTCTCCAGATATCTTTTTAGCCCCAGTTTGCCTCAGGTTTCAATCAACAACAAACAAATTGATAAGCTTCATCAAAATATAAAATATTTTATTTCAAAGATATTTCAAAACGAACACTTCAAAAGCTGGAATAATCTCCAAATCTCCGATGAGAAAAGTCACAAACGCGAGAACTTTCAAAAGAAATCGATAGCATAAATCTCAATTTGAAAAGACCGTGACAACTTTTCATGTTGGTGATACCAATTTTAAGATAATCAAAGATAACAGGTACTTTTTCCAATTCATTCTTAACAAGAAGCTAAAGACGTTGCATTTCTTGTTGCGATAAGTAATTTAAAAAACAACAAAATACAACCTATCTTAAAATGCGCTAAGTCAAAATAATTTGTAAATAACAGAAGATATTTTATTACTTATATTTTGACGAGCTAAGAGCGTAAGAGTTACACGGCCGCGTAAACTCAAAGCGACTAGCGTAAGATTTTGAAACTATAAAGTAGAAAATTATTTGAAAGATAAAGATGTGCGGATGCAGTAGTGTTACTAAATAAATATATAAAAGCATATATTTATTTTTTATAGTATAGCGGACAACGGAGCAGGTGGGTCTTCTATATGATAAGAGAATACCGCCCATGGACTACTGCGCTACAGTCCGCACATTAGTTGCACTTTTTACGCCGCTTAAGCTGCATTCTGTGAGCCCGTGGTATCACTTAGCACGAACCGGTACAATTAGTGCGTCAGCATATGCTCCAGCATGGCTATCCCACGGTTGCGACAATATTAACACACTCACCCGGCCACTGTCAAGCCCTTCCAAATACCGAATAAATTAAAAATTAAATTATAATTTATAATCGTCCGGACCGGGATTCAAACCCGATACCTCTCGCTTCATGGTAGACTTATTAAGCCACAAAACGAGGCTCTCAAAAATATTATTCTAAATAAGTAACCAATAGATAAACTGGAACTATAATTACTAATCACTCACCTTGTAAATGTTCATTCGTAAAATTATTGACCTGAAACAAGAAAGTAGTTTTAAACGAGTACTAATTTAAAAGAGCTTTCAACAATGAAAACCAGGATTTCATATTGTTAACGCTATTAGAACAGGTTCACGCGAATATATACCTAAAGATAAAAATTGATATAGTTTTTACCCGTTTGTATTAAACAAACTAAATAACGATATAAGGCAGGACATCATCATCATCTTAGCCGTAGGACGTCCACTGCTGGACATAAGCCTCTCCCTCAATAGGGGGTATTTGCTGTAATCGCAACGTTTTGCAGGCGGGTTGGCAATCGCAGTTACGTTTTATAGTACGCGTAGGACGCTGCTGCCCGCCCTCCCGTTTATCACAGTCGCAACCTTATCACCTCGATGTTTGTCGTACCACTGTCCATGGGCGCGGGACCGCTTACGCAAGTTATCCATTTGTTTTCAGAAAAAAACCTCAATATTAAGATCGCTATTCAATTGAATACTTTGAGATCGGACATTGTCATGTCGGGATGGCCATTATAGGAAAAGGTCAGTTATTTCAAAAATGACATAAGGTTTTAAATGAAAGACGGAAATAAATTAAATTAAAGAGTCGTACAACAATGCGAATTCTCAGAATGTGAGATAAAAAAAGGCCGCTTGAGTTATATATATATATTAATAATCTTATAATTATTTGACTTTTTTATTTGTATACATAGTTTGTAAGTTCTGAACAAATTGTGAAGTGACCTTACTAGAACAGCTTTAAAGTCAAAATTCTTTCATTATAAAATAAGCTTTAGCTTCTGAAACAATACAAAAAAACCAGCCACAATTTTTTAAATAAAATATACCGATCGAATCCGCGAATAAAGAGATTTTCATGTAGGTACTCTAAAACAGTGTTCCGCAAAGTGTGTTACCGCGGAATACTGACGTAACATTGTCGTTACTTGGTATGCCTCTGAAAAATATGGTTCTCTTATAAATTTATTTTAAGTAATAGATTGCGGTATGAAAAATACTCGGGTACGTTGCATATATTCACGGGAACACATGAGCGAGAGGTTTTTGCTTCATACTTTTGGTACATTTGTTTGTGGTGTACCTTTAAAGATTTACCATTTCCTATATGTATCTTTAACACCTAAAATTTACGGAACACTGATCCAAAAGAGGCAGAGGATAGCCTTATTATGATAAGGACTTTTGTGCATACACAACACAGGCAAATTTGAAATTTTAGACACAAACTGTAGTATTAAAAGGATTAACGCTGTACAACCAACTACGAACATGTACCTAATAAAGGTAGTGATGATGTTTACTTAGTAACAATATTTCTCGTCTATAACTACATTTCGAAATAAACAGATGGATATTATGCATAAATTTACGTGCTTAATAAAGTTTTAGAAAATGGCGGTTCAAACAAATATTCGATGCACAAACAATGAATGAATGCCTCTTATTTTTATCAACGGACGTCTGTCTGCGTCGTGTCCAAATGTGGCTCAGTTTATTTTACTAGTTTTTTTATCATTTTTTGCAACCGTTTGACAGTGATGTTACGACACTTGTGATCTAATAGAGACGCACATATGAATTTAGATTAATTTCTGTACTGCTGTCTATAAATGTCTTTGTTATATTAATTTTAAATTAAGAAACTCTTTAAAACTGTTTTTAGTATCGTATAGCGAAGTCTTCTTTATGGTAAGAGAACACCGCTGCCAACGGACATCCTTACCACAGTGCGCGCATTGGTTATGTTGCCGGCTTTTTATACATTTGGTGCGACGAAAGCTTGGGCCAATTTCAAAATTTTATCTCGAACTTTATACAAACATTCAAATACGTCTGCCAAGCATTGTTTGGCGACGATAACGCAAGAACTCCTCGGCAGGATGTGATTACATCATTTTTTTAATACATGGGCATGTAACCGTATGTATGTAATATATTGAATGGTATAGGAGTATGAAGGTACAATTTTAATTTATCCCAAAATATAATTGTGTAATGTTATTTATTACACAATTAAAACACTCAAATTATATAAGATCAAATATACATTATGAATTATGATTTATTTTTTTTCCTTATTACTTTTTTATATATATCTTATTCAATTAATTTTGGCTTGTGGTCGCCCGTTGTTCGAAACACGACCATCATGAGTATTTTTATTTATTATATAGCGGACAACGGAGCAGTTGTATCTCTTATATAGTAAGAGAACACCGCCGCCCATGGACAACCTCGCTATACTCTACGCATTGGTTTTGTTGGCGGCTTTTACTTTGGTTAAGCGGTATTTTTAAAGGCATTTGATATCCTCACTCGCTCAGCGAAACATAGTAGAAGTACCATAACAAATAAATCTACCATTTCACGCTGAGTATTCGGTGATCCCTTGGTAAAACTCGGACGAGCCGGCCCAATTAGTGCGTCAGCATTTGCTTCAGCATGGCTCTCCCACGGGTTTCAATTCTTGAGTGCGCTGTCATTGTTATTCTTCGTGTGTAACGCCATACTTGTTAGGCGGTGTTCACACTCGTGCACAACGTATGGTATACAAAGCTTTCAATGTACAACTATATTATATCTTAATCAATTAATTTAGACTTGTGGTCGCGCAGCCAACACGACCAAGATGAGTATGATGTTTCATTCAAGCAATATATGTTAAAATAAAGCATTTGTATAAAGATTTTAGTTTGAGAAATATCGTAATAGCGTTGTAATCTATTTAATCCTTAATAATTGTGTAAGATGTTTTTTTCAAATAAGGTAACATAATATTGTTTTCTGATGCATTCTTAAATTCACGTGTTAATATATCAGACCTGGTTTAACTTTCTAAGGAGCTTAGGAAGGATTTTGAAATACAAAACGGATAAAGCGATACAATTGTCTAGAAGAAACCTTATTTTTAAAGACAGAAAATGGACTCAATATATTTAGAATATTTACGTTTAGTTATTTATGAAAACCTGTTAATCACTAAAATGACTTCATATTTCTTATACTAAAAAGTAAATTATGGTTTTAGAGGTTATATTAGTTTTTAATTTGTAACAAAAATATTATATATACGTTTAATATTATATATATGTAGTACGTACTTGCATATATTTAAGTTTGTTAATTAATTATGTATGTAGTGGTAAACATTGGACCGGCTCGTTCGAAGTACACGCGTGCACACAAAATACCAGCGTGAACCAGTACTTGCAAGTATTATTACGCTGGGAGACGAAGGGAGACTATCGAAGGCCGGCAACACATCCAAACCGCGGAATGAAGCGTGTTCATGTGCAAAAGTGATCTCTAACCATAGAGAACCGGTGGCTCTGTTGACCATATACAATAAAAAAGTTTTAAAAGTCGCCTGAGTAATCTTTGTACTCCTATAACATATGTCCCAAGTTAATCCAAGCTTAGAAGCGGTAACTACGGCGACATTGTATTTTAGTAGCTTTTGTTTCTGAATGTATTTTTAGTCCGGTATGCCCTATATACAAAACAATCCATTGTATACACGCTGTGTAAATTTTAAAACTAAGCTCCGAATAGTTCCAAACTGAAATTACTATTCAGGCAAATTACTAGTAGGTACTACTATTACTTAAATTTCTAGACAGGATACAAAATTGCATCTAGTGTTTCCCAAATGCAAGACCAAGACCAAGACCGCCTTATTTTAGAAAAACCAAGACTGACCGTGTAAGGCTTGAGCAAGAACAAGACTAAGCCTGTAAGACTCTTGCGTCTTGCAGCTATTTTTTTGGCAGTTTTTTTGGATATTCTCAATAAATCTTTAGGCATATTTTATAAATGAGCAAGTCCAAGACTAGGAGCGCGATAGCAAGACCAAGATCAAGAACAGGTGTATTGGTGCAAGACCAAGACTAAGCTAAGTCTTGCATTTGGGCAACACTAGTTTCATCTGTATCACCTCGATGTTTGTCGTTCTACAACTGCGCATTTCAAAGGCATTTTATGCCGCGCACCACCATTTTGCGAAATCAGCTCCGTGCTGAGGTATTTCCAAACCGTATTGGTTATACGACAAGTCATAGAAAGTCAATACGAATTCGGTACTTTCAAAAAGAGCATACCTATCCATTTAAGCCCGGCAATGCATCTGCCCCGCAACGGTGTCCATGGGCGGAGGAACGCTGATCCTAGGTGAGCCTCCTGTTCCTTTGCCACCGTTTCCATAAGAAACGATCTAATATATAAAATTACAAATAAAACGAAAAATATATACAGATATATGTATATGTATTTGGTGTTTAAACATATTGTTCGGTGTTATATACTTTCAATCTGATACCACACCTTAGATTTTGTAACCTAATGTTTATAAAATGATGCTTGAAGAAACCTTTGTTATATAAAAAAAATATTTTGAGCCGAAGAGTCAAAAAAATTGATGAGTCAAATATATTATAACAAATATAAGCTGAAAGACTAAGATATATATTTGTATTATATATTGGACAGCAAGGCAGGTGGTCCATAAATTACCGTCGCCCATGGACAGCCGCGTCATTATCCACGCTTTGGTTGTGTGGCCGGCTTCTTACGCTGTCGAGCAGCGAGCTAAATTTAACGGGCCTCCCGTTTTCATAATTAAACATCACGAAAGATTACGCTAGTGAAATTCTAGACAGCTACAATCTCTTGACAAGTTGCCCTTACAACAGCATACAGATGCTGACAAATTTATGGTCCCTTCTTAAATAAGGAGCTTTGTTTTAATACGTTATGTTATGACAGATTGTGGAAGCGATGTTTATACGGCTGTGCTTTAACAATTGTTGGACCGTTATTCATATCTGATTTACGGTGCCTATAACATTGTTAGTCATCATTTAACGTCATCTTGATGAATATATTGCTTATTTGCAATATATTTTACACACTTGTCAAGTTATTTATCGCCATTAATATAAACGATTTATGTAGATCACATCAAAAATTCTAAGTCGGTATACGAAGATGCATATACAAAAAGAGCGCCTCGTTCAACTGTAAAACCAAAGTACCGTCTGGACAGTATTTCTTGAAAATCACGGACATCCTAAAATAGTTATAGTGCAAGAAGTTTTTTTTATTCTATAGCAGACAACGGCGCAGGTGAGCCTCCTATATGGTAACAGAACACTGCCGCCCATGAACAACCACGCCAAAGTCCGCGCATTCGTTGTGCTTTATTACTCCGATTAAGCAGATTAAGGGCCTCCTTTATAATCATTCACTTTGCGAAATAAAGCACAAGTACCGTTTCACGCTTAGTATTCTGTGAGCTAGTGGTATTACTTCGGACGAGCCGGCCCAATATGTGCGTCAGAATATGTATCAGCATTGCCACGGGTGAAAACATTATACATTCAGCGAGTATAAAATTAACAATGAGAACTGGAGTAAGCTAATTTTTAACAAACCAACACAAACGGAAGCCTTAGCTGCAATGGGCGAGCCATGCCTCTGAATGCAACTCGTATAAAGAATTGATATGGGAATTTTAACTTAACATTTATATATTAAGTATATATGTAAATAGTCTGGCCTATCAATAATCTAAAATCCCAATACGAGAAAGCTACTGTCAGCTGTAAGCTACTACGACAAAGCTACCTGTCATCACTCTATCTGAAATATAAACAACAGGCCCTTATCTTTTTCGATAGAAAATTGTCTCAATTGACAGGAAAGTTGAATTACGAGCTTAACGAGTTATCACGGAGAAATGCACTGGTCTCGATGCATAGAAATCTCGTTCGCGTGGGTGGCACGTAGGCCGGTGTATTTGAGGGCTTACTGTCACGCAATCATGTCTGCTTAGTTAAGAGGGAGGCGAGCCTACGATATTATAACAAACAAATAGATTGGTTCAAGAACTTCTTATATGAAGATGAGAGACGTATCGATTCCTGGTCCAAAATTAAATATATATTATTCGTTCTTTGGAAGAGCTTGAAAGTTGGAAGAGTTTCTTAACACTGTCTCACCCGAGGCTAAGCCATGCAGAAGTAAATACTGATGCACTAAATGGTTCCGCTCGTCCACCAGTTACCAGCTACCTGCGTGAAACAGTACTTTTACTGTTGTGTCGCTAAGAGTGAGGATATCGAAGACCCTTGAAGATATATGTAAAAAGACAGCGACACAACCAAAGCGTGGCCTCTAACGCCTCTGACATTAAACCATAGACGATACCCACCTGGTCCGTTGCACGCTATATTATATTTAAAAAATGTAACATTCTCATCCTACTTCCACGTAGATTTAATTATTAAGTTTTACGTATTAACCACAGTAAAATACCTTACTTATTTTAAATTCTGTTTTTATGTCCGTTAACTAAGAACAATTATCTCAGTATTTATACTTAATTTTGCGATACTTAAGCCATTGCATAATAATAAGAATACTATCTGAGTGTGTATAGGTCACCGTTGTTGACGAAAGAAAATGATTGCCCGGGACTTTAAAACAAAATGTACCAATAATAAAGTAAAAACATGATTTATTGGAATTTGATTCCTTTTTTATAGTATAGCGGACAACGGAGTAGGTGGGTCTCCTATGGTCGCCTATGGACAATAGGACGCGCCACAATCCGCGCCTTGGTTGTGTTGATGGCTTTTTACGCCAGTTAAGAGGCATTTTAAGGACCTCCGATATCCTCACTCATTTAACGAAACACAGTACAATTTTTTTCACGTAGAGTAATCTGTGAGCCCGTGGTATGACTTCGGACGAGCCGGTCCAATTAGTGTGTCCGCATTTGCGTCAGCATGGCTCTCTCACCTATAAAATTACATGCATGCATGATTTATTGATGTATTGCAAACTACAATTAACTTGGGACAATTATAATCTTGGATCTTAATTTGATTAAGGAAAAAAAAGTTTATTTTTTTGTTAAAATAACACAAAAAATACACAAGTAGAAATATGTATTAGGACAGGAAGAGCATATTGGATCCCCTGTTTTAATTAAATATTTCTCATTTTGATTTTTGACAGTAATGAAATATCCTATCATTTGAATGCTGAGTGATCTTATTATTAAACGGCGATAAATAGGGAAATAATGCTTGTTAAAAGTGATATTCAAATTATTACAATATTCAATAGAAGAATTATCATTAATGTCGTTTCTTTGTTTACAGAGCAATTGAAAGTTTATTCATTTATAATTAATAGAATGTATATAATATCTAATATATATTATAGATCATCAAAATAACGAATACTATATGAACGAAAAAATACGTCAGTTATCACAGCAATCGGACAGATGTAATTGTGTTCGAAACGCAGCTGCTCCGCATAACTGAAAACCATAAACAATTCAATCCGAATCACAATTGTAAAATTGCGGCTGTTGCCCTTAATTCTAAATGGATCGCCGGGCCACATTTCTAGGCTGAATTAATCACTTTATTAACCACAATCAGTTCGCTTGCAACAAATAGAAGCAAGGATCGGCCGCACGCCTATTGTTCGTAACTAGAGCGTGTGTACTGTAATTATGATTTTCAGTGCTTCCTGTGCTAAACGTAGAGGTTTCCAAGTCTTGTTTCATACATACTCAACTACTAGCTTATATAAGGGATATATGCATCTAGTTTGTCTTTCATTGTCTAGATATCTGAATCTCAAAAATAAGGGCAATATAACACTCATTTGTATCCGATTTGTATCCATGATTATAACACGTAACCAGAGTTTCAGTGCCGCAATTTTATAATAGTTAATTTGGTTGGAACTTATTGGACTTACGAGGTTCAATTTACCGCAGATTTTTATCTCTGCTGTAGTTTATCCCATTATAAATAAAAGAAAGGCAACTAAAATATTAGAAATGGATTATCAGTTATAATGGGAAATACACTTAGATTTTTGCACACGTAACTTAAGGTTAGCGCTTCCTTCCGAGCCATGAATCGTTAAAAATATAAATAGTGTTTAATGAAGTGCGTTTGTGTGTTGAATAGGGACGTAACGGTCTATTTCCTTTATCGATGACATCACATTGGACAGAGGCCCGACGCTATTGTATTAAAATGATTCCCTTTTTTGGAAAATTTATGTGTATTTTGTAACGTCGATAACATTTTCACTGATATGTATTTAAATCTTACTCTTAGTATACTTAATTGTTTCATTTAAACTGTTACGGTAAACGCGGAAAAAACGATTGTATATTTGATACTATTATACAAAAACCATTATGTCTTTCATTAAATTAAAAAAAATAACCGTTGCCTATTTAGTACAGTATCTATATAGAGAATTAACAACTACAATCATAACATAAAAACCGATGACAATAATGAAAGACTACAGCTAAAAATGGCGACGCTGCTATAAATAAAAACGAGATATGTATTACATGTCACAATATGATAAGTTAATCTGTGGCGCCATGTTTGTATGGTAACAACCGCAACACTGACTCATTCTCATTGTAAAGCGATTCTGAACTTGCCTCCAGTTAATATGGGCATTGCATAAGAATGTAGTCTGATTGGGTATAAGATATGGCTTTAAATGCCAGGTATTTTAGCTTTATTAGCGCCTTTTATATGAATGCAACAAAAATATCTAATCATTGTATTCAAACTATGTAGTAACATATATACTTTTCTATGATAATACCAAGTTTTCAATTACCAAAGATTAATTTGAGATACTATCATAGTAACAAAATAATCTACTAAGAAAACAGGCTACTATACCAATTAACAAGTTTTAAGGACTTTATCAATTACAACTATGAATGAATAATGCAAATGAGTTGAAACTAGGTCAATTGATTCTCAAGAGAGACAAGAAACAGAATAGGATTGGCTTTCATTACATTGATGGTGTGGTTTTAATTAAAACCTTCAATAGTTGGTTATTATGCTAATCCACTAATAGCTTTTATTGTCTATGAGTGAATATGAGGTTAAATAGGCATTTTGGGTAGAGGTTAGAGAGAATGCATAGACTATAGAACATTCTCTCGAGGTTATATAATATGATATAAAGGTAAAACGGTTAAATTAAATTATGATTGCATCCACATAAAGAATACTTAAAATTATTTAATTCAATTTAAGACTCTACTCCACTAAAAAACAGTAAACAGTGATATATATATAACCCCCCTATGACCAATACAAATAATGTAGCCCCGCTAGTCCCAGTTACGGTTGCGGCTGTGGGTTCGGCAGGGCAGGAGGTGCGAAGAATCTCCGGAAGTGGCACGGCTACCGCCACCAAACGACCTTGCACCTGGCGAACATATAACGCACGCACTTTGAGAACCGACAAGAAGATGTATGAGCTGGAGGAGGCAGTGAGCAAGTTACACTGGGACATCGTAGGGTTATCAGAAGTCCGAAGAGAG